>JAGJRP010000658.1:0-33499 GCA_022832235.1 Lepidurus couesii
GTTATATTTAAGTACGTTATATGTCACTAAATAATTAGTTTTAAATAATTAGTTTCTTATGGAATTATCTTCTTTTATAACAAATGCCCAAGTCTTGGTCTCGAGACCGGTCTTAGGTCTCAGATTTTTTTTGTCGGTCTCGTCTTGGTCTTGGTCTCGAAAGCTGCGGTCTCGGTCTTGTCTCGGTCTCGAGAAAAGTCGGTCTCGTACCATCTTTGTTATTTATGTATTTAGAGGCGCAACGGGGAAGATGACACCATGACGTGATGAGACCACGACGAGGAAGATGCTATACCACGGCCGATGAAGAAGCTGACCTGAGGCGTCAGGAATGATGTTCCACGTTTTCTGGGAGGACGTTATAGTCAACAAGGCGAAGGCGATGGTTCGCTGTTGACGACGGCGGAGAAGCGACATTACGGCGGGGAGTGCGGCAGGATCACGTTGATGGAGGTCGCTAAGTCAAAGATAGCGGAAGACGACGCCGAAGGAAAACGCTATATCCGGCCGGAAGAGGAAGCTGATCCAAGGTGGATTTAACACAGTTCCGTGTTTTCCACATTTTCTTCGGAACGATGCGACGACGACGATATTGCAAGTTCACGACGGTGAAGAAGTGACATCTCGACGGGTAAAGCCTGGTGCACACTGGAGTGTCGTTTATGTCAACATACACAACATACGACAAACAAACCAGAAAATTTCGGCACAAACCGACATAAGCACTCTTGACATATGAGTTGAGCACTGCTCAACTTTTGGCACACAGGCACAACTGACATACACCGAAATTTTCTGGTTTGTTTACTAGTCGTATGTCTTATGTTGTGTATGTTGACATAAACGACACTCCAGTGTGCACCAGGCTTAAATGTCGCGAGATCACGTCGGTGGAGGACGCTACGTCATGGCAGAGGCGGAATATAATGCGTTTTCTATAATGGTCGAGCCAACAAGACAACATTCGTTACAGTAGGTATTTTAATATTTTTTCTTTAGTATTTTTTTAATTTTTTCGTATATATTAAAAAGTGTTTTAATATGTTTTTTAATAAGTCCAAGTATGTTGTTTTTTTAATAATCTCGGCGTGAGCATTGCTCGTTGCCGCCTATTTATTGGGTCTGAAGTTAAGTAATCAGTGTTCTGTTTTACAATCATATATACATTCATTTACGCTATTCCTTGAAAGGAAAGCGCAACCTTACTATAGCAAAGATGAGGTAATAATGTCCGTCCAAATATGTGTTTGTCAAGTAACTTCAAGAAGACTTTGCGAACAACAATAATTAGACGCCAATTTTTTTTTTCAACAACACGTTCTCGGATTTAATGACACACCGACGTAATGTATCCCCGAGTGAAAAATGACACTCGTGTGTCAATGGCCAACAATGAATTTTTCCTTTTTCAGCTAGTGTAGTGAAAGTAAGTGCAAGTTTTAACGACTCTCATAATGAAAGTTGGTGAGAATCGTTAACCTAAGCTAACCTATCCTAACTAAACTAACCTAACCTAAACTAATACATTTTTACCTCGAGTGACACCCGTTTGTCATTGGTTTTCTGAGAACGATTTGAAACAATAATACACAATAGTGTCATATTTATCTCCGAGTTCCGAAACTGGAGAACCTTTTCGTTTCTTTTTTTTAAGATTTGAAATAGCTCGCCACCTAGCGGAGACGGGCCGAACCGAGTGCCCCACACTGCCATCCGGCTTCTTTAAACGACACGCGTCATTTAAAAATAATCTAAATAACTAATTTAAAATTAAGGAAAGGCAAAACCAGCTTCTTTCCAATGAGTGATTAAGTCTTGCTTACTTTGTCAACACTGTCGTAACTTTAATGCTCATTCTTAATTCGATACTAAAATGGTAATTTATGTACGATACACCATGCGGAATACCAATATTGTTAAAAATTAACAAAATTAACTTTCCGAATTTAAAATGGCTTTACTTTTGTTTAGGAAGTGGATTCATAAGCACGCCAGAATGTTCGGTGCAGGAAGTATCGACTTTGGACAGTAGAGGGCAGACAAGTCAGTTTTTTGGCGGCCATTGGATATATCCTGCGGGTCGTAGCGGTCATAGCAATGGGACTTGGCCATGTAATTAGAATTTTTTCCTTTCCCGCCTGCTGCGGCCCCGCTTTGTGAGGAAAGGGAGGAAAGGCAAAGTTTGGCAATTATAGACTGTAACAGCCGAAGTGATGGATCACCCTGAAAACGGCAGTCTGCGGCCAAAGTGGTGGCCTTTCGTGCTCAACCAGACGCTACACAGTCTGCTGGTTTGATTCTCAACAATTGCTACTTTCCCCCCCGAAGAACTCTCTGTACTCAAAATTAGGGGAAGGGGGGTTGGTTCGTTTTGGAACCCCTCCAATCAGAACTCGGCACAACCTTAAAATTAAAATTGTAAAAAATAGATTTCTACCTTCCTTCCTCCGGCCGCCATTCTGGGAGTACCTGGAAATTGCTTGGAACAACTACGACGCAGTATAAGATGACGCACGGAATAAATCCATTAAATGCGTTGCTCCGGGGAAACATGTTACTAGCCCGAATATTGAAGTTTTTGTCTCATTATATGCGTAATTTTTTATTTCTTTTTCTTATCAATTTTTGTTTTCATTTAGGGCAGAAGAAAGATCGGTCGAAAGAAAGGTCGATCGTGTTATGAAAGTTTTCAAGAATTTCAGTTCCGGTTCTACGAGTCGGTCGCTTCCCTACGTCTTCATATTCTCTGCGTGTGCGCTTGATAGGATGATGTGTCGCGCGAGCCGGGCAGATATCTGGCATTCTGGAGAGAGAGAGAGAGAGGAAAAGAGAATCAGAATCTAAGGCGAGGCCTGCACATTGAATTGTGGCAGCTCGTTCGTCATCCCCACGTCGAACTTGTGTGTCGCCGGTCCTGGGAGACACGAGAATGACAGAGCTGCGAGATATCAAATTTTGATTTTTTTTTTTTTTTTTTTACGATTTTTTGTATGATGTTTGGATTGGCCGCGTGCCTCTTTTGACACTTGGACATAGGTTGAGCCTCTTAAATTTTTCCGCCATTTTTCCGGGGGTGTCGCCTTACCCTTATAGGAGCTCGTTGTGCACCCAAGATTCCAAGATGAGCAGAGGAATGCGCGTTGAAGCTGACTTAAGACACTGGAAAGTAAATGTGTCGTAAACAATCTTACTTTTTTTATTTAAATATCTTGAATAATTTATTATTTTACCTGCTGAGATGTTTAAGCTTACTTAAAAAAATGATCGCTCTTTTGTTTCGAGCGATCTACAAACGAAATTAAAAGATACATGAGTGTCATGAATGCGCGTTGAAGCTGACTTAAAACACTGGAAAGTAAACGTGTCATAAAGAATCTTACTTTTTTATTTAAATATTTTTAATAATTTATTGTTTTTCCTTGTGAGCTGTTTAGGCTTACTTAAAAAATGATCGCTCGTTTCTTTCGAGCGATCTACAAACGAAATTAAAAGATACATGAGTGTCTGAACTGGAGAAAGTGCTCATAAGTGTTTTGTCAAGTTATTTAGAAGAATTGTGTAGCCTTCCAAAGGAAACAAATGTTTAATGATTTTTTTAATTTTTTTTCCTCTTGATCTTTGCTCGCCGCAGTTCCGTCGAAGTGCGGCGAGCAAAAATCATTTGACAGAAAAAAAATCCCAAAAGGAAATGCTGAGCGCGCTGTAGAAAACGAAAACGGAGCTTCCTTTGCGAAGCTGACAGGCCCAAATGACGAATCGGTTTGACCATTAACCCTACGACAATCGCCAACGTATAGATTCCGTGTACTCGGGAACGTACACTGTAAGCAATAATAGGCCCAAGACGAGAGCGACGAGGTTTGGTTAGTGGCTTTTATAGCGTGGAACAATGTGAGTATTGGTTATTGTTGCTCAGAATTGGGTGTGAACAGCAAAAAGGAAAGAATTTCCACAGCTGGAAGATTTTTCAGAATTTCTAGAAAGTTTTTCGGAAAAATTCATGCAAATTTCGAAAGTGGTTCAGCCATTGAACCATGGATAAAAAGTAATAACAAACACCAAAGAGCTGCTGGCTTGATAAATATCACTTGTAATAGACACGGTCAAGAACAGGAGTATTTGGTTTGTTTTCGCCAAGAGTATTTACAGATCAAAAGTTGTATATCATTTATATATATCATTAACGACCCAAATATTGCATCCACACTGGCTCTATCTTGCTGTAGTGCTGAAGATTTTGTTCCAAATTTCTTATTTTGTTAATTTTATCTTTTTGTCTCATTTTTAGGTTGTCACTGTAATACGTTAATGAGGACGCCATATTTGTTTGGTATCGTCGAATAATCCTTTTTTTCTTTTTCTATAGGGTATATGCCAATGATTTCGTGGATTTCGTGGAATGTGAACCGAGCTTAAACTAAGGGCGGGGCCTGCACACAATTTTAGCGGAAAAGTTCAAGTCTTTTTGATTTTGGTCGTAATCTCCTTCTATTAAGACTAGGCCAAAGTTTTGCAAGATTCGCCCATTTTATTTTTGATTTTTTGGCGCTTTTTCCTCCACGTTCACTCCCCGATAACTCGTTATTCACCATAAAACACAAACAATGCCCTTTTTTATGTATTTTTTATTTTAAAATTTGAATCCCTGAGAAGGTACGGTTCAAATTCGATGCCCATGCATTCGCCAAAAGTATTCTTGAGGTATTTTTTATTTTTGCGATTTTTGGGAGGAGGAATTTCTAAAAGTAGAGATGGAAACAAACACTATGGGAGAGTTTGGAGGGGTTTGTGTGTGACTTTCTGCGGAAAACGCCTTGAAAGACGACCCCATCCAGATTAGGAATTCTTCGTCGGGATTTTTTTGCCCAAATGAGTTTTCCCTTTGACACAGCAGGCGTGGGCGGGGTCAGCTCTAACTCATTGAAGGAGAGTAGTTTTCGCAAACCCTTGTTTCGCGCATGCACTAAGCTATTGAGTTAGCCTCCTTATGGCGAAAGTTTTTGGGGTTTTATGCGGCGCCAGCTTCTTTGGTATATGACACACATTTCTTGACAATTCATTGTTGTTTTTCTGTGGAGAAGGAAGGAGTCACGAATCATTGGGGAGTTGGAGGCGATTCACTTTTGGTGGGAGGGCCTCCGCTGTTGCCACTTTCGGAATCGGTGACGGGCGACGGCGCGCCAGGAGAAGTCGATAGAGTTGGTTCCGGAGGGATGAGACCTTCTTTCATGCGCTTCTTTTGCTTCATGCGCCGGTTTTGGAACCAGATTTTCACTTGCGTCTCATTGAGTTGCAAAGCGGCTGCAATTTCGATGCGCCGAGCCCGCGTCAGGTATTTGTTGAAATGGAATTCCTTTTCCAACTCGGTCAGTTGCTTGGTGGTGAAGTTGGTGCGGCCGGTATTGTTGGGACCCAAGCCGCCGCCGTTGCTTCCTAAGCCGCCACCACCAGGACTTCCATTACCGCCTAAACCACCGGAATTAGGGCTGCCGCCATAGCTATAATCCGGTCTAGGAGCTAATTATAAGAAAAAAACCGAAAAAAAACGTTTTAGCGAAGACGCACTTGAATATGGTTCAAAGGAAAGCTTTCGAAGATACTTCCTATTGGGAATTTGAAAGAATCATGTGCTTTATAGCTGCTTAATTGAGAAACTTTAGAAAGAGAAGATTTAATTGAGATGGAACCTTCTCTTTCTAAATTTAGTAAGAGATTTAGTTTTGTTGTTGTTTTGGATTGATAAGTTAGATTGCGGAGTTTGAGTTGCTATACTTGTGACTTTTTGACAATGTATAAGTGAAATGCGACGTACAGGCATGAGAGATGAGTCCCTAGGGATCGGTTGCATCTTGACACAAGGGAAAACGAGGGAATTTTTCTTTAAATGTGACGTTTTCTTCCGAAAGGAAGCAAAATTTCGCCATCTTTATGCGTTATTAAAACCAACCTGAGATTCTATCTCATACTTTAGCTTACTTAAGTTTAGCAATTCAAATTCACTTGAACAGAAGACAAAAGATTCCAAGTTTTTAACTGTTTCTCTAGTAATGAAGCTATGAAATGAAGGATCTTTTGAAGCCTTTCTATAACTTCACAAGAACCTAATATTCTAGCTGGTAGAACCTTACATAAACTTATCTACTTCAGTTTAAAAGAAGACAAGATTCCAAGTTTTGAACTAAACTGTTTCTGTATTAACGAAGCTATGAAATGGAAGTGTTTTTGAACACCTTAATTGTTTTGAAGACATTCTATAACTTCGTGGAAACCTAAGAGTATAGATCATTGAAGCTTATCCGAATCAAACAACGTTTGTTCAAAATCATACAAAGATTCCATGGTTTGAACTAAACTGTTTCCGTAATAACGAAGTTATGAAATGGAAGTGGCTCCGGACAACATGATCGTTGTGTAGACGTTCTAGAACTTCACGGAAACCTAAGATTCTATCTGATGAAGCTTACAGTTAGCTACGTCAATTCAAAAGAGGTCAAAAGATTCCGAAGGTTGAACTAAAGATTCAAAAGGTTGAACTAAACTGTTACAATAGTAAATCGTAACTGTACGAGATTTTAGGTATTTTACGTATTTTCTATGGAATTTCACGTGTTTTAAAGGGAAATTTGAAGATAAAAAGCAAGGGAAATTATAAAAGAAGCTACCGTTTGATTAAACTACAACTGTTGAAAGACAAGCGTTCGTATAGCGTCTTTGAGCGAAAGTTAATCTTGTGCATGTAGCTTCCACTTGGTTATTGTTGTCATCACTTTGATTGGGTTCTGGCGATTGTTCTTTCTCAGCGAGTTTGGAGGGGGCTGGGTTGTATTGTGGAAAAACAGCAGATATCTCTGTTAGTAAAAGCAAAGGATACATCCTTTAGGTCCGTTCGGAAACTTTCGGAAACAGCCTCAACAACACAGGAAAAGGAAGGATGGGAAAAAGGACCAGGGACAACCCAAAATGCAAATGTAGCTCTATAGCTAGACGATGCATGCTGCTTGGATGCTGCATAGCGCATAGGACCCTTTTCTGGTGTAACATATACGAAGCTTTGGCCACGTCCAACACAGTGATGGATGGGGCTGGATCTGTGAAGACGAAACTTTTGCCAGAAAATTTCCCCCCTTGTGCCCCTCTTCTACCAAAACTTCAGAATCTTACTTCCCCGAAACTATTTTAAAGTTCAAACTTGTAATTTTTACTTGAAAATTGATTTCATTTCGATTTCCATGCTAATGAAAGAAAAAAAGAAACAAGCTTAACACGGATAAACTTGAAGCAGAAGAAACAACTTGGAAAACTTGAAAATGAATCTGAAGAATCCTAGAAAACGGAAATAGACCAACGGAAACATATTTATGTTAGAAAATGTGGCAAAAAGGGAAGGCCGCCGGGACGGAGGTTATATAGTGTGGAACACTTTCTTGGAATTCTTGGAATTTTTGACTACTCTTCGTTATCGCGAGTTTTCGACGACGTAGAACGGGACAACAGGCTCTGAATAGAAAGGCAGGCTCAAAAATTTCTGCTCAAGCGACGTGTCGCGATAAGATAGGAGGTTCCATGAGGCTGGGAAACTAGTTTTTTTTCTTCCTGAAAGGGTGAAAGACAAGTTTTTTTCTTGTTAGCTCGTGTGCTTCTTTCGTTAGTTAGCTCTTCTTCGGTAGCTCACTCTCGTGTGTTAAAAAATTGACAAATCGAACGAAACTAAGGACGTTTGTTTATGAATCTGTCTGGGCAAAATGACGTCCGTCCGATCAGGTTTTTGCTATTGCTCGAGTTCAATATTGACTCGCGATCGTTTTCGTCCGAGGGGAGACTGAAGGGAGCCAAAAACAAAGTCTTAGTGGTATAAAGGCTTCCCAAAAAGCTTTCACCGCCTAAAAAAAGCCGCGGGACTCTCTTTGCTCAGTATCAAGTGACGCAGGTCTGAGAGTTTTAGCAGTAAGCAAAACAACCGTTCCTGCCTATGAAAGACGCATATGATACGTTTGTTGATCTTCGCTTTGCTTTTGTACCTTCTCTCATTAGTTTGCCCAAAAAAATTGTAGGTTGTCCAAAAATTCAGCATAAATGCTAAGGAGCTTTAAGTTTCTATGTTAAAGTTGTTCTATAGTTTGAGTAGAAAGGATATCTTGCAAGTCACGGGATGTTTTTTGTTCCTTTTGGGATGTTTGGTGTAGTAGCAGTTAAGTGAGGAAGATTAGGGAAAACATGGGTGGCTTTTTGATAACAATTGACAAATTTCCACTATGGTGGGGTCGTGTTGTCAACCCATTGTTGACCACTGTGCTGTCTTCGGAACAAGCTAAACGAGCTTGCTTGAATGCCTTGTCCCAACATAGTCCCAACATAGCACCTTGTTGCCGCCTTGTTGTAAGGGATCTGATTAATGATGCAGTGATGAAAAATGAACCCGACGGTTGTGGTTGTTTGGTTTGGGAGCCAAGTCCAAGCCATAGGACTTGGGAGTTGGGTGCTGTTTAGAAAAGAAGTATGTTCAAGTGGGCATTGCTCAAAGTGTCAAAGGCTCTTGAATTGTGGTATTGACTCATGATTCGGAATTTTTCGGGGGGTTTGAGGAGTTTAGGGTACGTGGGTGGCTAATTGATGTAGCCTGCAGAGTAGCTAAAAAGGGTAAAATGTCGCGTACCGCCGTTTTGGGTAAAAGGTTTTCTGGAAAAGGATTTAGGTTAAATTAATGACTGGAAAAACGCAAAGGAGGTTTCCTAGGAGCTGTTTTGAGTTAATGAGTGAAGCTGGCGACATATCATGGGTTGAGGACAGCAAAGGGTTTTGACTTGAGAGGTTCTTAACGTTTTGCGTCAATAGGAAGCGGGTTCTTTAGGGACTGGTTGGGATGAGAGAGTGTTGTGTCGGGAAACTTGTTCATCCGTCAGACTTGCGAAAAGATGTGTAAGAGAGTTTAAGGGGGAAGAGAAAGGAGAGAGGTTTTGGGTGATGGAAATGAATGACATAACGTTTGTTCACGGCTACTTTCCGTTGCCAGGATCTTATTTCGGATAGGTTTTAAGGTTAAGAAGTTGTTATGGTGGACCGTTGAAATATTGGACGGGGACATGTTTACATAAGCGAAGAATTATGCTGTTAAACAGCATATCCTTCGCTGTTGAATTTGTTTCAGTGATAAAGTGGTAAGGTTTTTAATCCTCATTAATAAGATTCAATGAAACTACTTAGTTGCCTAAACTAGTAGCAATTTTTCTGAATGAATTCTTAGACTTTGCTTTTGGAAAGCTGGGATCGGTTTCGGTTACGGCGAAAGGTTTTAAACGTGATTGTGAGTTAGTTTTTCCAGAATTCTTCGAGATGAGATTATTGCGGGATTCTATTGTTGAATGCATTAAACTCTTGTTCTTAAGATTCGGATATAGAACATTGCGAGGTTCTGAAATTGAGCTGAAGAAGGGTTGAATTGATTGATCGAAAGATGGTGATCGAGGTTCACGAATTTGATTCAGTTATACGATTTCTTCGAGATATGGATTATTGCGGAATTCTACTGGTTGAATGCATTGACTCTTGTTCGTAAGATTTGGATATCGAACATTGAAAGGTTCTGAAATTGAGCTAAAGATGAGTTGAAGTGATAGATCGAAAGATGGTGATCGAGGTTCAGTTGGAATTTTGCCATTCTGGCGTGATTCTATGAAGATTGAAATGTTCTGAAAGAAAGCTAAATTGAATCAGTTGAATCTTAGAATCTTGTGGATTTAAACAAAAAAGAAGGGTGATCTTGTAAAAACGCCTACATTCACTTGACAATTTTGGTTTAGGGGTCGTGTGCCTTAGCTTTTACAGATAGTTAAACTAAAGCTCAGTTTGGCGAGTGATTTACGGAGAATTACATCGGAATTTAAGACTGAGTTTTCGCGAAGATCAAGTGAGGTTCTAGTGATGTTTATTGTGTAACCTGAAGTTTTTACCACGTTTAAAACCTCGTCAACATCAGTCAGTCGGAGCTCTGTTCTGATCTTATAATCCAGTGGATTTTTAGCCAATTTGGGAAGTCTGGAACAGCCAAAGAAAAGCACAATATTTTGGTTGGAAAGAATACGTTTTTATCTACCCTGAATTCAGCTTCTACCTTTCAAGTGCAAACCTTATGCAGTCCTTGTCTTATATACTCTTCGTTAAAAATTAAGTGAAAATACGTTGGCAAACCATGCGCGAGGTAGATAGTTCTGTTCTGAGTATCATTGTTGTCCTTGGATGGAAGAAAATTTGTTTTGGAAAATGCTTTCTGAAAGAAGAGAATAAGGAAGAAAGGATCGTTACAGTACCTGGCTTTGGTACGTTGCGTTTGACTTGCATCCATTTGTACGTGGGTACGCTGGGTTGTACCGGGTTCAACGGGGGCTGTCCGTTGTTGCCCAGGACTCCTGGCTGATGGGGATGGCTATGAGGGTTATGCGAGCCCGCGAAGTGATGGCCGCCAAGTTGGTGGTGATGCGAATGAAGACTTTGTGCAGGGTGATGATGGTGATGATGCGAATGCAGGCCGGTGAGCCCCAGCATCCCGTTCACGTTAACTTGACCACATTGTTCGCGGAGCACAGCCGCCGCCGGATAGGCCGCTGCATAGCCACCTGGTATGGTTGGCGTCGGCGGGTTAGGATTCAGGGTTCTGACGACCGATGGTTGGACATGTTGGGGAACACCATAATCCTGTGCCACCGCATGGTGGTAGCCATAAGCCACTGCCGCAGCATTGTTACCAGTTGCCACGCTAGATGATCCAATCTCTTGCAGATTGTTGAAATGATGATGAGGATGTTGTTGGTGAAGGAGATGGTGACTACCAACGAAGTCTTGACTACCCACCCCTCCGCCGCCGTATCCACCTGAGTTGCTGCTGACTATCGACGGAGCATTGTTGCCCGGTACGGGACTACCACCGGGCCCAGACACGTTGTTGCCGAGACTGGATTGCTGCATATGATGATGGTGATGAAGGTGATGCTGTTGATGCGAGTGGTAATAGTTGGTCGAGTCGAGGTTCGTGTAAGACAGTTCTTGGGGATTCAAGTGATGTTGTTGTTGCTGCTGCTGCTGTTGTTGCGAGTCATGCGGAGTTAAAGGAGGCGTCCGGGGGTCCGGTAAAGGTAGCAAATGACTCGTCGGACTGGACAAGTAGTGCGAGACATTGTTGGAATCGGGTGGCGTCCCGGGCACCACTGATGAGGAACTTGCATTGTTGGGAACCGAACTCACTCCAGCATAGTAGACGGCTGCGGCGGCGGCGGCCGGGCCAAGGTGATCTGTTGTGCCGCCGTACGTATTATAACCGCCCGTATCTGTCCCACATACACCGTACATCACGTTGGCATTCATGGCCATCATCTGCTCCAACTCTTTTCTTCAACTTCTCAAACTATTCCTCTTTATTAAGAAATTCACTTCAATATATACGCCCACTATTTAGACTACTTAATCCGATTAAAGTCGCACTCTCAAATCTTTCATCTTTTCTGCGTCAAAAGGGGAATCCATTTTCACAAACTGATTTGGCGAATCCATTTTCACCACTTGATTTAGCTTGGGAAATTCTTTACACGAATGAGGTTTCTTGCGTGGATTGACAAAAGATAAACAAAATTACACGATAAGTAGAAACTTGATGGGAATTTCAAAGGTTCCGTGGTTCCACAACTTTCAGGATGGAAGGTTAAGTCGAGCCTACATGATGTAGTTTAGGTCGTTGGTATTAGCTGGGCCCTAGGAGTTTGAGGTCTTTCCGACCTCCCTCTTCATCACGTGATGCGGGTGAGGTTCAGCCAATGAGCGGCGCCCGCCACCAGGAAAAGGGCGTGGCGATCACCGAGCAGGGGCACATCTGCGTTGCAAGCGGTTTTTGAAGGGTTAGAATTGGCTTGGGCTTTATAGATTTATATTGCTCCCTGAGAGCATCTCATCGGAAGGCTTTTTTCAAACGACGACGACGGCGTCCCTAGCGTAGAGTCAAATTGTCGAAAACTCTACATCGCTCTGGTTTTCGAATTTTTACTGATGATGACTTGAACTGCACAGCTGCTTTTTTGTATCAAGGCATTGTTCCTTAAGAAAAAGGTCACGAGCAAGGGAGGCGTGGCAGGGTAGTCCAGTTGGTTCACTCGGCGACTTGCAGACTTTTGCTAACCGCCAAAAAGGTTTTCTCCACCAAAATCTGAAGCTTATGACTTAGAAGGGGCACGTCCCACTCACTGAATACCGTACGGTCCCTAGAGCACTCGCGGTATTCAATTGTCGGCTGAACTGAAAAAAAGTTTCTGTTGGGAGGATTTGAACTCGATGTTTTTCGCAGGTTCTTTGGTAAATGTGTACTAGAGTCTTTCCTTGGAAGAACGCCAAGGAAAACTATCAGGCTTACCAAACTCGGGGTATATGTGTAGGAGAGATGGCCAACTGGTTGTGTTGTTGGATAGATACTGTTTCCATGGCGTGTGTCGTTTTGAACTGCTGGGTTCCAAGCGCTGGCTTCTTCTAGTGTGTGTCTCTGTGTCGTTTTCCCCAATGGGTCTCATGCTTTTGGCCCTTGTACCTCGTATACCACCGATAGTGATCATGAGACCTCTTTTCGCCTGACAGACATTTGAATTCGAAGGGAAAGGTTTTTGCTTCTGTGGTTTCTTTGGGCTTTTTTCACCTCTGGAAAGCCCCCAGAAGGCCCAGAAGTGGATCAAACTGTCGAAACACACAAAAAATTGGATCCAACACAATTACTAAACCACCCAGATCCAGATTGTTTGGATAGAGTGGATCGTAGTCAATAAAATAAAAAATAAGCAAAAAAACAGCTCTCCCGGAGTCCCGGAGTCGATCCATTTTTTAGAGGGGTAATATCATGGTCTAGGTCTATTCATCACCGCACCACCAGGCGATTCCTTCTTTTCTCTGATTGTGATTGGGTTTATTGGTGGGGGAAAAACCAGAGCAATCGATTTGTTATTAAATTAGGGGTTCCAGATATTTTATGACTATTGATCATACGACATCATAAGGCGGATTTTTTTGCCGTTTTTTTACCGTACGAAAAGGTGAGATCCTAAGGTGATGGTGCAGTTATGTGAAGTTGGGGAAAAAGGAGATTAGCATCGTCGTGTACTTTTGTCAGCTTCTGGTGGTTTGAGAAAACCGTTTGCTTCCTTGGGTGAGCTTTCAAGGCAACTTGATGAGCCGTGAGCGAATTATCGGGACGGAGAACTTGGGCCGGGTTAGTTAGTGAAGTCGAAGTCTTCGGGGCCGGACGGAAACTTACTTTTGACCTGTTCCTCATACGAGACGAGTTGCACATATAGATACAGACACAACACACACACGGTCCATAGTTGGACTCGTTAAATATTAGTGTTAGAGAGGAGGAAATACACGGGAGGTCTTATTTTTTTTACTAAATTTTTTGTTCAGACCCCCAAAGAAATGAATTTCGTTGAAGGGATGTTTCAAAAGATTGGCCAGGTTTTTAAAAGCCTGTGGAGTCTGTCCCGTCAGCAGCCCATGTCAGTTGTCACAACCATGTTTGGAGTGGTATGTTGTTGAGCATCTTTCTTGAGGACACACGCAGGTGCGCTCGCGGGACGGGATTCTTGTCGTTTGTTATGATATTGCGGATAGAGGGGGTCAACCTTATTGGTCCTCATAGGTATTATGATGTATATACCATCCGTGACCAAATGGTGTCGCCATTTTCAAGGACTTTTGGTAAATAGTTTCGTAAGGATGGTATTTCTATCAATAGGGGTAGGATACCTATTTGATTCGATTCGAAGGGGGAGAGGAGTATTTGAAGTTTCCTTTTCTTATAGGACAAGAGGATTCAGTGTGGGTTTCGTGCTGATAAGAGCGAAGAAGAGGCATCAGGGAGCGTTTGGAGTTGTCTGCACAGGGTGGGTCGCCTGTCACCTTCCTGACGACTTCTCATCTGGAAGTCAATGGGATGCACACGGGAACAGTTTCAGTTTCAGTCCCTTATAGGGACTCGGGCCTGTCAATCACTTGTTTCATACCAAACCGCAGGTAGAATCTATAGTTACCGCTTCCCTTACGTTTTTTCTTTAATTTTATGCAAAGCTAATAAGGCAATTAAAATAGGAATAGAGGCAATTAAACGTACATAAACGGCAAACAACCAACATATATAGTTACATAACACAGGGCAACTAAACAACAAACGCAATGCAACAAAAGCACATCACTAACAGGATAACGGAACATAATGAATACAACACAAGTGAAACCTAACAAAACAACTAATAAATGCAACGTGATGCATAATACATACAATAGAGGATAAATTGACAAAGAGCAAGTCCAATAAAACAAGTAAAATGTAAACACAATAAATACTATAAACCACAAACAATGACAACAAACAGGCAATGGGAATGGAAATAGATGTAATAGATTTAATAAATTAAGTAGAGAAGTTGAGCAATCGTAAGAAAATAGAGAAATTGTAACAAATTGTAACAGATTTCATAAGACTAGAAGTAGAGGAGAAGTTGAAGCAACTATGTCTTTGTGTAACAGAAGTACTTGGGCTTAGACGTTTAGGGAACAGGGTGATCTGAAGGTTTTGGGAAGTGAAGGGGCCAAGATTGAAAAAACGGGACCTTTTGGCGAATTGAAGTATTAGAGAGTTGGTAAGAGCAAGGGGGCAGAAATGTGTCCCCGATGATGGACATCAGAATTAGGCCTCCTAGGGTGCGCGAGGTGCGTTTGGAGCAGCAACGGTGAGCACAAATTCTCGATTCTAGTTATTGATATACGGGAAGAGCGAGCTAGTCAAGAAGGGGGACCCTTATATCTCTCTAGCTCGTTTGTGTTGTACTTGACCATTGAGGTTTTCATGACTTTCAGGACTTTTCAGGAGGATGTCTGGATAAGGGGATATGATATGATATGGTATATATAAACACACCAAACAGTCACAGACAGAGAACACAGGCCCAAGAGGAGGTTCCCCAAAAGAGAGATACTAAAGGTGTCTTGTTTGCAAACTTTTGGCTCAAAGTGTCAGTGTGTCACCTGGACTTTTAGAAGGTGTCACCTGTCCATCACTTTCTGGTCAGATTCCCGTACATGCACATGTATACACACGGAGGGGCAAAATCAGACAACATAAGGTTCAACACAAGGCTCTGTCCATCCAAACACGATACACAACAATAAGAAAGTGATTACGGAAACCAGTCTCCTATATTGTAGTGGCAGAGGGACATTTTAGTGGGGCCAGGCAAGGATAAGCTTATTAGCTCTATATCTTTCATTAAAAGCTTAGGTGCAGCACGTGTCTGTTTCATTTCATTTGTTAAGCGTAAAAGGCGTTGAGGCGGGGCTTTCCAGAGGCTCAGGGCGAAAAGAGACGAAAAGGGTTGGGTGACACCAAGAGATTAAGAGCAACCCCCCACTATCTTCGCGAAGGTGTATAGCTTCATCTTAAACGGTTTTGCCTGTATACAAGGTGGCAAATGAGCCGACTTTACTCCGCCTGGCTAAAACTTTTAACTTTTTTTTTGCGGCTCCAAAACAAGTTCGGCACCGTGCGATGAAGCACAGTGCAGCACAATACGTTTAAAAGGCATGGTTTATTTATAGCTCATGAAAGGTTAATCTGGGCACATGTTCGATTGTACTGTACGTGTGGTAGCATTGGGAATTGACTTGATATTTTTTCAATTTTCGGGGTGGAGAACGAGAACAACTCCCTGAGAAGTGGACTCGTGCTGAATGACCAGGCTGATAGGATTTCCGATAGGTTTGGCTTGGGAAGAAGGGTTGAAATTCCTAGGGAAGAACTCAATAACTAAATTATTGAAATTGTAGCCTGAAAAATGAACGCGTGTGTTAAATTTGTTAGGAATTAAGTACAATTTAGGATATTACGAAAGGAGTAACGTTATAATTTAGCCAAACAACATAACAGCGATAGAATTGAGCGGTTTTACTTTTTACGACTTGTTTTTTATAGCAGGAAGTGATGACAGTCCCCCGTTGCATGTTGTGTTGTAATGAGCGAGGGGTTAGGGATAAAAAAGGCTAGGAGGCGAAGGTAGGGCATGATGTTTGATTCCGGAAAGCACCCTCGGTAAAAGGAAAGAAGGGCGCCCAGGTGAAATGTGTTGTATGCAGATGAGGGTTAAGGTTTGCAACGGTCAAAAGGTGATCTAAAGGTCTCACATGCAGGTTAATTGCCATTTCTTGTGTATTAGAACCCTTATTTATAGCTGTTGTTGATGGCTAGACAATTGTCACGCCATTGACATGCATGACAGGAGCATACATTCCGGGGGGTTAAAGAAGGGAACTAGGGAGTTATATAAATATATATGTGTGTGTGTGTGGATGGAACATGGAACGCTGTTTGCGTTGGATTAACTTTGGGGTATATGCCTTTTTGATCGAAGGGGGTGGGTCGCAATATAACGTATGAAGAACGAGGAGTGTATATAACATGCATATACGCTTTTCACCATGTTGGAAGACATACACAGAACATAACACAACACAACATAGCACAGCACGCCACCCCCATCACCCACCCCAATACAACACCTATCAACTCCCCTTGTCCAGGCAAAGATATTTGGGAATATATGTGTATATACATATATTGTAGAGAGAGCGAGTACAACGTTGGATAGACATGCATGACATGGAAATAGCACGCAGCTTTGGGAGGGATACTATACCATATACTATATAGACTGCTGCGGTGGTGGTGCATATATGCACGCAAACCGGGACCAACTCAACGACCCTCTTTTGCTTTTCCGTTGGACAAGTCACCGTGTAAAGCATGGAAGCAAGCAGGAACAGGTACCGGTACCGACCGACACATCTTTCACTGCACGTGGCCTATTGCACAGGGGCACATAAAAGTACGAGTAAAAAGTTCTCGGTCTGGTACGAAAGGGTGTATTTTTTCCCATTTTTATTATTTTTTTTACTGTAGGCCTTTAGGGGCAAAGTATAGGTAAGCGTGACTAGAACTTGGGAGTTTGGGGAGTCTTTCGGCTCACTGATGAGCTCATTAGATTGTGAAGGTTGTCAGAAGTTATTTCTCAAGAAAGAAAAACATTTGTGGATTTTTTTTAAAGGACAACTGGTCAATATTTTCTCCATATGAAGTTATGCTTGAAGCTGTAAACCTAATTTCAAAGCTTGGAAACGCGAAAACGGAACTTCTGAACATAAGATATATAACCGCAAAGTTACTTGGAAACGTAACAAACGTTCTGTTCCTCTTACGTGGCGCACAAACATCCAAAGTGGGTTCCGAAAAGTGAAAAAACCTTTGGAAGCTAGTTATTTTTTGTTTGGACAGCACCAACGAGTTAATCTAAGAAGTTCACTTGATAAGTTTGATGGAAATCGAAGGGAATTGTTCGTTGGCGATTTGATTTTACCCTTTTCGATCATGGGGGGTGTTGAAAAGACTTGGCTCTTGGCTGAAATGAAAATTTAGATGAATATGTTGATTTTTCCACGTTCTTTTCGGAAAAGGATGGCTTTTCATGGTACCTGAAGGTTAGAATGAATGCTACGAAGAAGATATACATATACATCGATAGAGAAATCTTTAAGGCTGTGGGATTTCACCACTTGCTTAAAAGGAAACAGGTCGAAGCCTTGTGGGCTGCAGTAATAGGATTCTGGTTGTGCTTTCAAAGAGGAGTTGGAGTCACGGGATGGAAAGAGGCTTGTATTGCGCTTCCGACCCAAAGAATACTTTTATTTCTATAGACGATATTCCGTTCGTTTTCCTAGGGAAAAATAAGAGTCCGAGAGGAAGTGAAGAAGAGAGAAAAGTACTGTACCGTCCATCTGCAGTCTTTTTGAGTTTCCTATCTACCCATACACACATAAACGTATATATCTATATCTATATAAACACACAGACATACACAGACACACCAGTGCAATACCGTATGGAAGCAGCTATCAACTCCAGAGAGGCAGGACCATAATGGATCACTCTGTTTATCGAGGCAAAAGTTTTACGTGAAAAGAAAGTGGGGGCCGACATAAGAGAGAGCAAAGCATTCTATTAACCTTTTAGGGACCATGGCCGGCCAAATCTATAAAGGGAAAGAAAAAGGAGGAAGATATAAAAGAAACAACAGTGAATCAATGAAGCAATAATAGCTTTAGATTATTTTTTCAACCGTTTAATTTTCAAAAATTTATTCTATTAAATTTAATTTCTATTCTCTTACTGAAGTTTGAACTTTTTTTAAAAATTTATTGAGGCGTGAGCTGGGTTCCCGCGCGCCTAAATGAATCAAAGTATGGTAAATCTACTCGATTCCTTGCTAGTTCATTCATTTGCATAGACATAAGTTTATGCATTACGTGATTGCGTCGATTCATCTTATACTTCACCAGTTGTAGCTCATAACTGCCATATAATTATAAAAGTTAATTAAAGCGTTAAACCTTCATAAGCGTTAAACCTTCTGGACACTTTTGTTATATTGATTCGGTTCCGAATTTCATTGATTTGGCTCCGATTCCGCGTTTTTAAGTCTAGCGGGCGAACAGGGGTACTTGACTTATATCGACTTGAACTTTGTCAGTTTTTTTACAAAATGGCGCCAGTTCAGTGAGCGTCATTGCCCACGGGCGCCGCCACTAGTGCTTCCGCCGGTACTTCATTTTTTGTATTTTTTTGTAAGAGAAGGTTAAATCCAATCACGATCGAGTAATTATTCTGCATTTTTTTTCAGAAATTTAAGGGACTCGCCCTCCTTATTTTCTTCTGGGATCCCGGGGGCGCAAACACACATCCACAAAATAAAACAAACATAAAAGGTTTTTTCTGTTGAGAGATATTATAAAACTGTTGAGAAACATTATGCTTATGCCTTATACATGTCCATGATTACCTCTGCGTGACTCCTGGTGCGAGTCAAAAACGCAAGAAAGAAAAGAAAAAAAGAACGACAATTGCTGGGTTTAAGGATATGATGAAACGCAACTTTGTTTTTGTTCGACTTGGGGGCGGTCACGCTGGCCATTGGCGGGGCAGGTCTTCGTGGCTTGGCTTGGCTTGATAGGAAGAAACCGCCACGGGAATACTGCGGCTTTTATACGTTTTGGGGGATATTCCTTTTTGTTTTTCAACTTTGGTTCTGGTGAAGAATTAGACGGTTCTGGGAGTAATTTTCTTTTATTTTTCCTTTTCGCTTTTTACAGTTGAGTGGAGCCAGAACTATACGGAAAAACGGGACTGAACCACCACTCAAAACGCTTGTGGTTATTATCAAGGTACAAAATTAGGAGGCGGGGCTTTGGATGAGATACAAGGGGGACAGTTATAGGGAGTTAGAAGTTGTACTGTTTACATCGGTACCGGTAATAATATCTGGGAAGTATATTGATAGATAGGAGAAGGGGCAATTCGTTTGAGCCTTGATAAAAAAATTTCTGTGGTTTGAAAATGTTGGGCAAAAGTTGCTTATGTTCAAACCGATGGCGTTGGCGTTATGGTTGTTGGGTAGTAAATTTGAAATTCTTAAGTTTTTCGAAGCCAGTCGTGTTCCAGTATTCGTTACTTGCTTTGGAACCTCTGATAGGCGTTTCATTCCTTTGTTTCTTGCTTTGGGGGCCCAGGCCGGATGCTAATCTTCAATGACAGGTAATGTTGATGGATGAGTCGGACGTGGCGCGCAGCTTGAGACCTTGTGGAAAAGAACCGGACGCAAAAAGGACGTCCATACGCTCTGTATTATCAAACATACATACATACATACATACATGCATGCAGGCTACGTACAGTACGGTGCAGTATAGAAAAGTATAGTACGTATAATACGTACTGTACGTTATAGAGCTAGCTAGTGGGATGGGGATAGTGGAAGCATTTTGCTTAAAAGTAGTGTAATTATCGACCTTGAATCATGGGTTGTGGCATGGAAGCGTGAAGTTTAATTTAGATGAAATTGTATCTTGCTAAGAACAAGAAACAAGAAAAATGGTTATTTTATATGTTTTGGGCGAATTCAAATCATCAAATGGAAGGAAAAATTAGGAAATGAAGTTACTTCGACTTACTTCGACGTTACTTTCAGAACGAACACACTGAGCAAATAGCAATGTGGACAATCTTGGCGTCGAACATCTTTCGAACGCTTCGATTTAGTCAAGATGTTCCAAGGTAGAAACCTTCAGAAGGCTATAGGCCTTCAGGACCTGCATAACTGAATCATTTGCTTAAGAGTAGCAATAACCTGTAAAAAAAAACTCATGAATTCTCCTCAATATGATAGCGTATTTTGATGTTCGTTTTGTTCGATCTCAGGCTATACCCGTGTATAAGGTTCCCGCGCCGTTTTCTTTAGTAGAATCTTACGTTTACTTTGTGATCCTCTCACCATTGATTCCTAGCACGGGTTTGATGGCTTCTTTGGCGAAAATGCTTATGAAATAAGGAGTTCGATGTGATGTTACTTTCAGAAAGCACATAGTTAACGAAAACCCAGGTTAATCCAGTCCAAAATTTACTTTTAAAATCAATCTCCTAACTTGTAAGACTTTAGCTTTAAGTTTAAAGTTGAACTCGTCTGTCTGCGGAAGAGAGATCATCGTCATGTCAGAGAGCTGTTGGACCTTCATTATATTACAATTGCTATACGGCTGCTGGCGAATGACCCTAAGTTCAGCCGCAATATTTAGGAGCTATACATAACATGGGTGGCAACAATAATGTTAACAGTAATTAAATCACGAAATATCCTTCAGCTCGACACTTTAAGGGCCAAATAACTGTGAGGAAACTCCTTCGGCAGAAGGACCCCGAAGCTTCCTATACATCGTTCTGCACAGTCTGACCTGAAAAACGTATATTGTAGCATGGGAAACTGTGTTCTAAAAAGGATCCTTGGGTAACATTAGAATTCAGATATTGTAAGGCGTCTTTCAAGCTTGTAAATAAAGATTGGCGTTTGAATGAGTTTAGGAAACTCGAAACGCCGGAAGTTTATAAGTTTACTAAAAACCGAATCGAGCAGCGTTACTTACGAAAGCTGAAGAACACTTTTTACCCAAACTGGATTGTCTGCGTCTGCGACCAAATTGCTGCAATTGCAGCCGCTGCCCTCGATTCGAACCCTCATCTTCCAAAGCTCGACTCATTACGCTATGGTCGAACTACAAGGGCCACAAACGGTTTGGCCACTGAACTCGAGTATGTTGAAAACTTGAACCTAACGTCATCTTTAGTGGACCAAATTGATGTAAAAGGTTTCAGTGATGATTGACTCGCAAACCATGAATCTTGGTTTAATTCTTTAAATTCCTTAAATTCATTAAACCAACATACTTTTGTGATCTTACATAGCCAATTTGTATTTAAACAGATGTGTTTATTAATGTTTAGATGTTCTTAAAGAGTAAAAAAGAAAATTAAAATTTTGTTAAAAAATTCGCGGATGCATGTGTAGATTGCGAAAGAATTCATCGTTTGGGTTGTAGGGAGACAGATTTTCAGCGTTTGGCACAGCAAAGAGGGTTCAGAGAGCGTGTCCAAAAGTTTCCTCAAAAGTCTGCGGCTCTTTGGTATGGTGGACTCGCGGGGTTCGTTCGTTTTCATCCGGGTTCGTTTGCTCTGGCTTTTGGGGGTATAGAGCTGGTCGCCTTTTCCCCCGGTTCCCGGGTCGTTCCCATCCATCATCGAGTCGAAGCGAACATGTCACGGCCCCGGCACGGAACGCATCGGGGGCGCGCTTTTGGATGGTATATGCGAAGATGCAAGGGGCCCAATAAGTTCCCTGCGATTGTGAAGAGAGGGGAATTTGTTAGAGGGGGAATAACTCGCGAGTTCTAGAGAAAGAATCATAGAGAGAGGAAGAGGACGAGAGAAAGAAGAATAAACGCAGGGAACAAGTAAGGGAAGTTTTCGTTCACGGCCAATGCCTTAAACGTTATTAACTATTTACTCTTTTCATTCATTTCCAGAGGGTTTGATCCTGTTGGGTGGTGGGGTGGCTTTTCTGTAGCCTTGAAGTAGCTGGCAGCTTGAAAGTGACGAAAGCGACCGCCTTACAACCTTGGTGATGAAAAACTCCTCTTTAGACAGATCTTGGGGAGTTCCTGGAGTGTAAAAAAGTTTCTAGATTGTTGGTTTCATATAGTTTCTACCTGGGTTGCTTCATGTCGAATAGTGTGGTGTGTTGTGCTGAAAAGTGTTGAAGGCAAGGGGATTTCTGTGAAGAATCGTTCTGTGAAAGCGTTTTAAATCCAGCGGCTTTCGCGGAAGTCTCTGGAAGATCTAAAGAAGGGGCTTTTAGGAGAATCAATGGAGAATTCCGCGGTTGGGTACGCAAGAGGAGCCATCTAGTAATTTGACGATGAACTTGGTACGCGGAGTTTCGGCCGTGCTCCTGGGCCCGTTCGAATGAAACATGGTGCTGGTCTCCTGAGGGACTCGCTGAGGAATGTCCCTATTGCTTCTAGAAAGTTCGCTAGATATCACTAGCTCTCCGCTTGTTTACAGACGACGGTCGCACACTCGTTAACCACTTTTGTTATAGATTTACTGAGAAATGTAACCCTAAATTGGGTATTAGGCCATTTTATTCTTAATTTATCCTCTTCGAGTAAGTACATCGAGTTGGGAAAGGCGTAAGTAAGTAACGTTCAGCATTGCTCACTCCGTATAAATAGGAAAAAAAAAAGTAACGTTCAGTAATCAGTCACTAGAAGTAGAACTGCATTGAAGTACTATCTTAAGTCACTGTCTTAAGGTTACTATCCAATAAAATAGTAAATCTTAATAAATGAAGTGTTTTTGAACTGAACTGGAGAGAACAGCTAAACTAATTAGCAAATATTCTAAGCTTTGGCTGAAGTTAATTAATGTTTAATGGTAGCGAGGGTTCAAATTGTAATGTCTTTTTTTAATTTTCACTTTTAATGCTTTTAACGTTTATCATGTTTTATTTTGTAAATGTTACGCATTTCAGTCATGAATTTCATAATCATTCATTGAAACTTTACGAAGTTCATTTGTACGCACTTGTACACAATTCATTGTCGTAAAAGAATACCATAAGATACCATAAGTTTATTTGCAATGGAATTTTCTGGCTTTAAGATTTAAGATTCAAGATTCGGTATCCTTAGCTTAAATGATGAAATATGGAAGAAATGTTCAGTCTGAAAGAGTCTTAAAGGTTTTATTGAATGTTCTTGTGGGCTTGGAATTCTTTTTGTTTATTTTTTTAAGGGAAAAGGGATATCCTTTGCGGTGGTATACAACACACACATATATATAAGAGATTGCGTGCTGCACTGGCGGATAGTGCAGTAAAGCTTGGTTGTTTTACAGACAATTTGCATAGGTGAAGCTATGACAGTGACGAATGAGTTGGGCTTTGAGGTGATCTCTCTCTCCGTCTTCCTCTCGGTGCCGCGGCGTTCTTTTTTTGCTTCTCTTTTCAAAAGGGCGGCGGTAGGTAGGTTTATATATACATGGGAAACATAGAATAGCTCATGGGTTGCCCAACTCTATACTTTACTTACGGTACACTCACGATTTTCCCTTACTCAAAAGGCAGCGATACCACCTGCAGTAAAACAACAACAAAACCAATTTTTTTAAATGTCCAGAGGACACATAACCGCCATTTATATATTTATATTCCGTTTCTCTAACAATCATTAAACTCCCAAAATATAAAGTACAAGACTCAAATTACTCTGCAATCAAAATAAAAAAAGTACTTGGGAATTAAAGTTAAATAATAAAAAACACTCCGTTTAGAAAGGATTGGCTCCAAAAGCATTACTATGGTGGTCAGATGTCGGATGTTGGATGGTTGCACCTGGAGGCTGGTTAGGGTATTTTGGGGGTAGGGGGTTTTGTGCCTTGCCACTGCCACCAAAAGTCTGTGTTGTCTGTCGGCTTTCTCGCGGCGCCTCCCGACGTCCTCATCCATCAAGTGCTTTACGTCCGCGACGCGCCCTGTCCTGCGGCCCAGTAAGCGAACCCAAAAGTCTTTCTCTCCCGCTCTGTTGTGCATTTTTCCTGGTTTCGCCTTCTCCTGCTCCTGCTACCCGATCTCAGTCCCGGTACCGGTTACCCCCCAACTGAAATTGGGGAACTGGAATTGGGGAATTGGAGGCATAAACTGTACTCACTTTTAAAAACGACATTGGAGTAGAAGAACTAAACTGCACGGTTTTGCAGTTCAACGCAGTGTAACATTCGAATCCATCGGAGGAAGCAATATTGGTGGAATCTGGAATGCACAGTAAAATAGGGGAGGCGAACCTATGTGTATTAGCGCGGCGTATTGTAAAGTTCGTCCGGCTAAGTTTTGATGCGTTTCTCCTCAAAGTGGTAAAGGAAAAGGACACGTTTTCACGTTATATAGAGCAGAAATAATTGCGAGAAGGTGACAGTAATGGATATCTACAGCAACAGACAGAAGGAAGGGGAAATCTACCCCAACCCTAACCCTACCACCCTCCAGATTTTACCCTCCAAAAATTTGGTCTGGGAGGACTATCTGATACGATTCCATTGGCTCTGATCAGCTAAAAACCGATCCGAAAACCACGGTTGGGGCTGTTGTCTTGTCTTTCCAGACTTAAAAGCTGGGGGGTTGAGAGGGTAGAGGGGGTTGGGGTGGGCGGGTTTGTTCTGATGCTCGCACCATTATGCAGATGTTGGGGGGACGCGGGAGTAACACAGCTTCAAATATTGACGTCTTTTCCGGGCAAGGCTTCTTCCCCCCTCCCGAAACACAGCAGGGACATAAAAAATAGCATAAAATGAGGGGGGTTACCTCTTACCCGTACCCTTACCCTTACCCTACCTCCCCTTCAGCCATCGTAAAAAATGGTTTCAGTAAGCAAGGGTGACAAGAAAGGGAAGGTTTCTATTATCTTTCTCTCTTTTTGGTTTTCTTTATTGCGGGACGAATATATTACCATCCCTATACCTTTCACTGCCAATTTCGAGCGATTAATAGCGCTTTGAAAGCAAAACATAGAGAAAATTTCGGGAGTCCTGGGGGATTGTTTTTGTGGATTGAAGATAGGTGGCGTGCTTTTTTTAATGTTGGAGAGGGAAAAGAGGTTAGGGTAAAGCCAAGGGATATAGGATTTGATCGCGTTCTAAATCATTTCGTTTTCTGCACAGGCCAGGACCACGTGACTTAAAAGTTTTTTCATCGGGGTAAAAAAAAGGAAAAAAATATCTACCCGAAGACCGCTAGCAGCTGCTTCAGAATTCGCCATTTGCCACACATTTCCTTTGCATATAAAATTTCGTGCAAAGAATCTTAAGCGCCGGACTGTTGCCAAAAACGAAAATAAATGAAAACTAGAAAAAATGGGGGAAAAAACGAAAATGGAAAAAGAGAGAAGATGGAGATAGGTTTGTAGTTTTTTATTAATTTTATAAATTTGGGTTTAGGTTTTAAAAAATACTCCAGTAGAAAAATATAAAAATAATCGAATTTTTGAACACGGGTTTGGACTGTGCTGGAATGGACCACACGGTTGACGTGTCGTATATTTGTGTTAATGTACAGGTCAAATCACGACGTTTTTAATTTATAAATCTGAACTCGCAGAGAGAAAAAGAAAAAAAAGAATAATTTGATTTACTAAGCTTAACACTGGTTCGCCAAGAAAATTCCATAGTTTTGGGTTGTGGTAAGTGCCCCCCAAAATTTCATTATCACTTATTATTTTTTAGTTATTTTTTTAAACTTCCTTGAAGGAATGTTTTACTAAGCCAGCTCGTAGTAGTCAGAAATGTCACCAGCTAGACTGGTCAGGAAGTTAAACTCCGAGACGTCTTGTGGTGGCAGCAAAGGTTGTGCTAAAGTGGCTCTGGTGACCGCAGCCGATTCCGACGACGAACACAAGTCGCCTTCCAGTTCGACTTCCACCGGGTTGAGACCGTTGAGGTGTTGAGGGTAGTTGCACTGTCCCGCTTGGGAGGACTCGTGGCAGTGATAGTTCTGGTGGATGGCACTCACGCTCACGTCGCTGCACACGCTGCTGGAGTCGGACAGACTGCCCGAGTGGTAGCAAGGGTCGCTTGGGTGGCAGAGCCCGAGGCTGCTGGTACTTTCGTGGTACGACAGTCCAGCGTACTTTTTGTGGTCGCTGGCATAAAGAGGGTTGATTGAAGATGGCGATTCGGAGGGGGGCATGTTGGGGGTGTAGGCTCTGGTAGGGTAATGGGAATCATTGAAGTGGTGGAAATAATGGTCGTAGTGGGGGTTGTAAGGGGTTGAGTAGCTTTGTTGTTGTTGTAGTTGTAGCTGAGACGGATTCCCGCGAGGACTATGAGGGTTGTTGTAATTGTGGACGAGCGACCCGAGGTTGTTTCGAGGTTGCGACTGCGATTGACCGTAAGCGAAGTTGTCTGGCCAGTTTTTACTAGATTGTGAGGTCGGGTATGGTTGGGACGTGGTGGGTACCTGTTGGTAGTTGTTGCCGTTGAACCGCTGCCCCGGCGAGGTCCAGCTGACTCCGTAGTGCGGGTGCGTGGGGGGTAAAGTGCCCATGCGAGGGGAGGTACAACTATTGTGGACCCCGGCGGTGCTGGTACCGTAGTGCGGCGGGGGCTGGACATGGACATGGACTGGAGGTGGTTGCAAGCTTCTTGACGAACTGGAATGTGTGGAGTATTTGCCACCACCACCTGCAGGCCTATCCTCTTGGACTTGCAGGGAATCGTAGGCAGTAGGAGGACGCTGGTAGGTGGTCGAAACATCATGGTGCGAGGGTGGGCAGCAAGAAGAAGAGGTAGAGGGATGACTGTGATGTTGGTAAGGCGGTCGAGCTGGGTTGAAGCGGGAGAAGTACGGGTGGCTCTGCATTTGGTAAATGTTCGCATCATTCGGGAAGGCTGTAAGTTCCGATTTGGGGTGAATTTCCGGCGGAGATTTGGCTGTATGATAAACAAGCGAAGAAGAATCGCCACCGGGTGTAGTAGGAGGAGGAGGAGGCAGGACCACAAGGTCAGCCGGAGGGTGAGACCACGGACTATCCGTGGTACTAAGCGTCTCGGTGCTGTCGGTGCTGCCGCAGGGACTGTATGACCCGCCTGAGTTGCTCCGCGGCGTCAAACCACCGCCACAGTGGTTGCTTTCGTCGGTCGTGAGTTTGGCCGCACCACCGGGGAGGAGGCTTAAAGGGGTGGACGCCCCGACTGGGGTGTACATAGCTTGATCCAAGTTACTACTCGCCACCGAATGCTTGCTCGATGGTTCCTTGGTTTTGGATTTGATCCCGTGACTCGACGGAGACTTGACACTCTCGCTCCCACTGCCGGTATCATCGTCCTTCTTGGTTAGCGATTGACGCTTGTGCTTCATGCGACGGTTCTGGAACCACACTTTGACCTGACGCTCCGTTAGGTCCAACGAGGCGGCGATCTCAATGCGCCGTGGGCGGCATAGGTACTTATTGAAATGGAATTCCTTTTCTAGTTCCAGTAACTGGGTATTGGTGTAGGCGGTCCGCAGTCGCCGCGGGAGTCCGTTTTCGGCTAATGCTATAATTCAGAAAAGAATATAAAAAATAGTCAGAAATAAGTTTTAAAGCCAGGCATCTAAAGAGGGAAGGCAGAGGTAACTAAACCTAATTTTTTAGAAATTTTCAGTTTTGAGAAAATTCGAATTTTGGTTGTCGGCTTAATTCTTAGGGCGTCGGTTATACAATGCTGTCAAAGGATTTGGGGAACGAGGTGTGTGAGGACTGTGAATAGTCTTACGCTTAGCATGAACATGACGTTGAGCTTTTTTTTTCTTTTTGACTTTTCAGATATGCTGGTACTTTTATTTTTTTCCCCTGGCGGTTGGTTAAATGGTTTAAGTTTTTTTTCCTGGTCAAGTTTAAGGGCTTTGGGGAGACGTTTTGGAATCAGGGTTCTCGCTTACGTTGGCGTTACAAATATATTTGAGGTTGAAAGCAAAAGTCTCTTTTCGTTCGGTGTCATTTTTCTAAACCGGGGCAAGACCGTGTTGGAGATGGTGCAAGGGGGAGGAACAAGTGGCCATCTTGCTGTAAATAACGGGCGGCAACCAGCAGACGGTATGGCTTGTGCTTTGAATGCGTTCCAGTTCTAAAGCCCCCGTTTTCCTTTTTAACTTCTTGTCTTTTTTTCACTGTTGGCGTTGGGTGTTTGGTGGGGAGTTTTGGTTTCCCGGTAAAAGGTCCAAAGCTTTGAGCATTTAGTGAGCAAGCCAGAGGGACTAAAAGCTTTGCCTCACGAATCTTGAATGATTTTCTTAGGTCTTCTCTCTCTCTTGGAGGGAAACAAAATGGTTAGGTTGCTTTTTAGCTGGAATCTGACGAGAAGAATGACTGCAGTTATTCCGACAAAATTTCTTTTTTTCAAGGTTAAGTTTAAACTTTGAAAGGGATTGAAATTCAATTGAAGGAAGCGTGTCGGGATATTTTATTTTTATTATTTTCACTGAAAGATCCGTGAGGAAGAAAAAAAACTCCCAGCACTAAATTTGAACTGTCCATTTCATTGGTTCAAAAGCGAATATTAAAGGACAGTAACTTTAGAGCGAAATTATAAATTATAAAATATTAAAAAATAGAGCGATAAATCTAGTTTCTAGAGATATATTTTGTTTTCCCTCATGCGCCAAGTAGGGATGAAGCTATTAAAGTAGGTGGAATCAACAGGGAGCATGTTGGCAAGCGCCCGCGACACGTTCGTGACGTCATACCGCAAATTTTCAATGCTAGGAACTCGAGAACAAGAATATCAACAAAGTGCGTCAATCTTAGGAGTATGGTAGTCTACAAGAATCCACCCAAATCTCAGCATGTGAACATTTTGGTGACTATTGACCCTTTTAAGATCCCCCGTGGGTCCAATGGTCCGGGGGAAAAGGGCGGTGCTGATTAGTGCAAAGTATATTGCAAATAATGTCAATCACTGTTGACAGTAATGTAGGTACGTTCAATGTGGAACAATTGGCATTGCAGGATCTTATATGTGTGACTTTATTAATTATTGATTTGCAAAATTAACTGTGCATCTCTTGAAAACAGGGCAAAATTCTTGGTTATGTGGCTCTAGTCTATACCTAGACACATTTTATACCACGGAAGGTTCATATTTGGACTTATGATTCCTTTATCTGTTGCGTAGTAAAATGGCAAGGAACGTAGTTATAATGTACTGTACTTTTAGTTCCATACGCCATGTGTAGCACCTGCGCAGGATTTTTAGTGAGGCGAAACTGACCTAGGCCATCACATCGTGTCCTTTTATCGGGAAATGGGGCCCAAAGTTATGATTCTCTTTTAGTATCTTCCCTGTTATGTTCTAATGGCTAAAGGTCGCCTGTCAATAAAAAAATAAATAAAAAAGACCAATAATCGCGGACAATTGTAATGATTATTTCGTTACAATTCTTCGATTCGAGCAAAACGACCCAAACCAACATAGACTCACTCAAAAGAATTCTTTCAACACTTTGTGAATAATTTTAAACACTTCGAAGGGAATTCACTCATTTTAAGAAAAACATCCCGGTTAAAGTAATTTCGATCAAATATCTCGGTATTGATGGTTATTGACAGAAATATAAGGACAGACCTAAATTATTACCGAAAGTTACATGATAATAATTAATTCAGTGTGTTCTTTGTGCTTCTGTTGCAGAATTGTATCCGATAAAGAACTTTTTTTTAGGGATTTTTCCTACCAAAGATCAAACGACTATACTAGAATTCTTAAGTCCTTTTTCATTGTTGTCACATACCACCTGTTGTAGCGTAGCTAAACTTTATACACAGTACCGTTGTCGAAAGATCGCAGAGAAAAAAATAATAGTTAATAAAAGTTTACGGAATAAATTGTAATAAAATGTTCTTAATTTTTTAGAAATTAATCTCGGCGTGAGCTTTGCTCATTGCCGTCTTTATGTCTTAAAACTATGTTGTATAATATTTAGAAATAAATCCATATAAAATTTAGGAAAAATTCAGTAAATAAAATTCGTAAAATTGGGAAATAATTAAAAAATATTCGTTAGATTTTAGGGCGTAAATTATTTTCAGTATTTTTTTGGAAGGTGGCAGTGTTTCTTATGAGTTTCTTATAACCATTATTGGTTGTTTAGCAAAAGATTCTGGAAATTTTCATTCTGGCTGAACTCGTGTCGTGTCGTGTCTTCCGGTAATCTGATTTGTGGATCAAGGGGAGGTCACTGGAAGGGGCTTTAATAGCGTGATCACTTTTACGACATTACCAGGTTTTTCTGACCCCCAACGGGAAAGCGTTAACACAACTCTAACATGACATTTCTATTGGTTTCTACTTTATTTTTATTTTATTTTTTGTGTATCTGAATGCCGCCAAACTTCTCATGTGTAAATCATCCAAGCTTAGAAAGAATGATACAAGTTTAAAACTTTGGCTACCTTCTTTTTTCTACAATTCTTTGGTTTATTTCCCTTTTCTTTGGTACGCTTTTTACGCTTTTTAAGGGCATCTTCGGGGCAGAAAATCCAAAGATTTAGTTCCAAGCCTGCTTCCTCCTAGATTGAAGTTTCAAATGGCGCGGAAGCAATGGCTTTTCTGCAGCAAGTTCCGCGAGTCTGTCCAGTCAGTGTGTGTGTTAGAGGTTATGAAACCAAAGGCAGAAATAGACCCCCCATCCCTAACCCCCCCAAAAAAAATAAAAATAAAAAGAGACCCAGAATTGGAGACTTGAAACATAAGAAACATATATAGAAACTAAAGCCCACTATTGTTCCTTATGTGCTTTACTCCACACGCCATGTTAGCTTGAGCAGCAACAATAGCGCGAAGGGAGGAAGGAAAAAAATAGGAAGCCAATTTTTTTTTATTTTTTTAAGTAACGGTAGTACAACATGTATATATGTTCTTATTTTTTTATTTTATTTTTCCTCCTATTTTCCGGGACCGTTTGCTTTGGCGCCCCCGCTGCTTGAATGTGTTTCTTCTCCTTGGCTGATTTTTGACTATTTTCAAGCTGGCTGCTGCGAACCTTAGATTTTCTTCTCGCAACATTCGACGGACGAGGAGAACAGAGATAAAGACAGAAAGACAGAGAGAAAAAGAAAGAAGGAAGAGGTAAAGACCATAGAGACAGAAGGAAGAGAAACGGTGGCTTCTTTTGGGGTATTAACTGTTTTTGGTGGCCGTTTCTTAGTTCCTCCCTCTATACTACGGAACTTACGTTACGGCTTAGGACGAACTGAACTGAACTGAACGGGCCCGGCTCTGCTCGGCTCGGCTCCAGGCTCTCGGCTCGCCTTTTACGGAGTGTGACAAGCAAAAGAAAGGGACGATAAAAATCATGACACGAGAATTTTCACACCGACACGACTTTTAACAGCAGTTGCACACAACATACTGAGCTCTTTCTTTTTCTTTAAGGGAAAAAAATAGCTCTTTTTTTGTTTTCTTTGAGGGGAAAATAAAATAAAGGAAGGAAGAGAAACAGAAGCCTAAGCCTATAAAAAGCGTCACGGAAAATTTGAGTTGGAATTGTCTGGCAAAGTTGGGATTTTTTGGCCGGGGGTAACTTTTCTTAAATAAGGATGGATTTGGGTGAGCTGGCCCGTGTCGGTGAGTTTTGAGTTTTTTTTTATAATGTTGGAATGATTTTCTATGATGGTGTGGTAGTTCAAGGCAATTTAAATACTAGAGAAAAACTAGCAAAATTGTATAGATTTTTATTTGAATTTAAAAGGAACTTTATTAGATTCATTGAGTGAGCAAAGTAACGTTCTACTTTAGAACTTTTACTTTTCAGAGCTAAGGAGTTGTTCCACTCTAAGATCATGTGCGCTCTAATTATTCAATGTACTTTTGATAATTGTGATTTTCTAGCAATTCCTACAGTGCCCTAACGTTCTACTTTAGAACGAAAAAATCACTAAAATTTCCTTAATTTTGGCTTCCTAACCTTCCTGAACGGGAAGTATTGAGATCAAGATTTGGTTTTCACTTGTGCCGTAAAGGAAACTCTTCGAAATCTATGGTATTTAGATCTTGTCCTATAATTCTCGTTCTGAAGAAAACGGGGCAGCAGAGTAAGAGTTTGGGTCTAGCGTAAAGGGGTTAATGAGTCATTGCAAAAAGGGAGGGGGGAAGGGTGGGCGTATATTGTCGTAGCCATTTTCTCGCCTTCTTAGCGGCGTTTTATAGCAGCCATAATGGCCGAGGCCAGAAGAGAGCCGGGGAGACTTTTAAAGTGACACGAGCAATATGCAAGCCCAGCAGACGGAGAAGTAGAAAAAGAGGGGGGTGTTGGCACATTTGCATATAAAGCTATTTTTTTCCTTTTCTTCGCATGGGATTTTGAGCGTTAAGTCAGGGAATTCTCAAACAGCAAGCCGTTAAACTTAAAAGAGTGTTTCGTAGTTGGAAACTTCTTAATTTCCAAACGTTTTCATTCACTTTTCCTCTTTGTTGTGAAAATCCAGCATAAGAAGCGTAATCCTTTAAGAAGGGGGTTGGGGTGGGGTAAGGGTAAACAACAAGGGAGTTACACAAGGTTAGACGCATTCATTTTGATTTAGGTGATTTAGGAAAACAGCTGATCCCCATTTACACACTCAAAACAGTCATGCATTTTCATGGCCTCAGTCTCGTGTGGCGAGTAAAGCTACCGGAACTTGGAGTCCTGGTTGGTTAAGAGCAAAAGTCGAGTCGGAGGAGTTTCGGGGTTTGGGGTTCAGCGGAAGCTAGGTTTACCTACTTAACATGAGTTTTACGTCGAGTTTAATTAGATAGCGTTTTTTTCCCTTTCTTATTTTCCTCTTGATACTTTCCCTTTAGCGGAGGATTAAAAAAAGAGTGATCGGAAGGAAGGAGCCAAAAAGGAAAGGGGGAGGGTTGTGGTGGGTAAATGCAAAATTGGCTCTCAGGGCAAGAGCGTCGCTTGATTAGGCACCGCCAGCAGGGTGTCGATAAGAAGATGCCGAGTGGTTAAGTCAAGGTATGTATCCATGTGCAAGCATCCTTGAGGACGCCCTCTAGTGGAAAGGGGTGGAAGTGGAAGTGGGGGTTAGTTGAGTGTGTGTGTATGTGTGAATCTTGGTGTGCTGGGGTCTTCCGATTTCCTCTCAACGACCTCTTGCATATGCTTTTTTCTTTCTTTTCTTTTTAACGCTCCGTTTCCTTTTTTTTTGCCTTCCCACCTTGGTTTTTCCAGTCAGGGAGTTAAATGAGAAGGGAAATGGAAGGCTTTTTTATCTGGAGCTGAGCAACCATCTTCTTTACCCCCCTCCGCCCCCGTGCTAAAACTGCAGCCAACAGCCAACACACCGCTAACTACTTAAAACCTTTTATAGAGACCAGCATTTGTGAAAGACATATCGACCTCCCAAAACTGCGGGTTACAAAATTTTCATTTCAAAATTCTACTTTCATTTCAAAATTCTACAAAATTTCAAAACTAACTATTGAGAATAACTTTACTTTTACACTTTTACGCTTCTGAAGTTATACAAT
>JAGJRP010000659.1:0-33399 GCA_022832235.1 Lepidurus couesii
CTGCCGAAGCAACACAATTTCGAATATAGGAATAGGAACCTCGCCGGGAAGGCTTAAGGTATAGAGAGAGGAAGCCATTTTATTTTTCGTTTTTTTCCCGAAATAAAGTGCCTCGACCGGGGATCGAACCTGCGACCTTCCGACCACAAGCCCTGCGTCTTATCCACTCGGTCATACGCTTATGTGTAAAGGGCGTTGAAACTTCTATAAAAGCAACATATGAACTAAGCTGGTCTACGTGTATGTTGATAGTGTTCCATCTGTTGTTCGATTTATAAAAATTTAAAATCCTTCTAAAAGGTCCCTTGAAAAATTGAGAGCCTCGCCCCTCCCCTGTTCCCAACTCGGTTTCCTATCCCCGATATTCGAGCTTGTAATGCCGAAGCTTCACAATATCGAATATGGGTATAGGAACCTTGCCGGGAAGGAATCAGGTACAGAGAAAGGAAGCCATTTAATATTTCGTTTTTTTACGAAATAAAATGCATCGACCGGGTTTTGAACCGAAGACCTCTCGCTCACCAGTCGTGCGTCTTATCCACCCGGTCTTACGCTTGTGTATTTTAAGCGTTGAAACTTCTATAACTACAACATATATAGGAAGCTGGTTGTGGTATTTGAAGGCATAATCTATCCTTTTTTTTTTTACTGATTAAGATTAGACGGTTCGCCTATAGCCACACCTTATATTCTCCATAAGTTTGCATTATATCGCATTTTTGTATATGTATTTAAAAATGTAACAAAACATCCTTACTTAATTTTGGTTAACGAGCCAAAATCGTTAAAAAATAAATACAAGGCCATGTGTTTACTTTAAGTATTTTTATTACAAGCTCAGAAATACAATAAATTTTTTTCAATGGCAACTTATGGTCGCTGTGGACCATAAACTTAACTACCAGTCACGTCCAATAGTTATGTCTTGAAGCCACTATAAACAATGTGGAGGTCGCCAAACCTAAACGGCGAAGACATATTTGCTAAAAAATATTTAAGAAAGCTGTCAACACTTGCGAGACCTATGGAGAAAGCAACAGAAAACGATACGATGCCAATTCGACTGTCAAAGAAAGAAAAGAATTAAGGTTAGGTAAACAAACCGTCATCTGCAGCACGAGATTAATTACTATAGACCTTCAGAATATGCACACTAAATCGATTTAAAGTCTTCAAAATTACAAAATTTTGGGGTTCGAAATCTGATAAACCAGTATACCAGAAAAAAATACGACCCTAGAAAGATGCTAAACCTAAATGAAATAGTCAATTTTGCCCCATATGTTGTAATGCGGCCAATTACACAGCTACTACTACATGAAACCTAATTTCAGTGAACACCAACGTTAATTCAACTAAAAATCAAGTAAAGCCATTGGAATGGGGTCAAGAGCAAGGGCATCATTAAAAAAGAGAAAGAAAAAAGAGTACTTATTTTCCATGGTAGTTTTTAAGCATGATCAACTCCGTCATCTTCACCGCCCCATTTGCCTTCCACCAAATCGCGACTTATGCCAGGAGGAATGGGCTCCAAAGCATCTCCTGGTGTCGTTTTGATCTGAGCAATTAGTTTATTTCTCAGCCGTTCTTCTTCCGCTTCATTGGGCGAAATCCTCTTGTTCCCATCTCCACTCCGGTTCATGTCCGGCGTCAGGTCACCTCCTCCACCGCCACTATTGCCTGCTCTGGGTGAATAGCGTTCTGGTCTGTAATTCTGCTGTCTTTGCTCCTGCCTTTGCTCCTGTCTGGGCTCTTGTCTATGGTCTCGAGGGGATCGATTGTTATTTTGCTGCTGACGAGGCGACATTGAACGTGATCTGGATCCGGAGCGTGAATACGAGCGCGATCTGGAACGCGAACGACGGTCGTCACGACGATACCCTCCGCGTCCACGGTTGTTATAGTATTTATTACCTCCTCGACGGTAATAATGCGGTTGGTTGTTGTAATAACCACCCCTATTTCTACCTCGATTTCCGCGGAAACGATTGTAGCCTCTCGGCCGGTACTTTTGCGGGTACCTGCCTCGACGGTTATCATATCGCGAACGCGAACGAGACCTGGAACCGGAACGTCTCCGTTGGGAACGGGAACGAGAACGCGAGTAAGAACGAGATCTTGAGCGGGAATAAGAACGCGAGTAAGAGCGCGAATAAGAACGCGAACGATCTCTAGAACCGCGCCTGCGCTGTGGAGGAGCAGAAGCGGCTGCAGCAGCGTTAGCACGTTCCGGACTGGGCGTGTACTTATCCGGCGCAAAAGGCAACTTGGGTGCGCTACTCTTGGATAAAGGTGGCTTCTCTTGCATATTCGTAGGAGGAGGCTCGGTACGGATTGGACGGTTAGCTAATGCTGCCAAGGAACCAGTCATGACAGTTTTGCCTTTCGAGTCGGTCAATGAGCGCATGGATAAGCGACGATCATCGGAATCTTCCTCAGCCGGAGGAGCCACGTCTGGTTCTTCTTCGCTCTTCGACGTTGCGCTGTAATACATCAAGTTCATTTTTTAGACTTACTTCAACCAAAAAAGAAAAGATTTTAAAAAATACAGAAAAAACAACCCCTCAGTACAGTATTAACAAAACATAATATAACATGAGCAACAAAAAAAATTCCTTAAGGCTTCCGTATACCTTAGCTTAATGCTGGGAAAGAGTCAGAGATGGCACTGATGTTTGTTATTGTTTTGCCACACTTTCTCCGGTTAAAAACCCCAAGGTAAACAGTGACACCAGTATGTCATATTGCTGCAGAACGTTCTCCCGAAAACAATGACAAATGGTGACAAATGGGTGTCACTCGTGTTCAAAATTGGTAAATTTGATTGGAAATGAATTACGTTAGGTTACCTTAGCTTAACGATTCTCACCAACAAAAGTTGATGAAAATCGTTAAAACTTGTACGTTCTTTCACTCCAATAGCTGAAAAAAATTCCCTGTTCGAAAAATTACACATTAGTGTCAGTGTGTCAGTTTTGATTCAGTGTCAGCAATCATCAGTGAAATGATTTGTGTCATTAGTGAAATTTTTTTCACGAAACGTATTGGTTTTCTCAAAAAGTTGTTTCGCAATTCCCCATGCTAACCGCCTATACCGAGCTAAGGTACACCGGAGCCTTAAGAATTAATCAAAAAGAATGAAATAAAGACCTACCCGCCTCCTCCGATAGGACGTAATGCCATAGGTCTCCACTTGCCTTTGGGCGGTTCTTCTTTTTTCTCGTCTTGCATGGGAGGCATATGGTGTTGGCTGAAGACTTGCGCATGTGTAGAAGGGGGCGGGACCATTCCAGGCGGTGGCACAGGTTTGGGCGCTTCCGTGTTCTTAAAGTTGGACACAAACATGTTTGGCGCTTGTTGATGGGGTGCTGGCACCCCGTAGCCTCCTTCTACTTGGGGAAAATCTTCGTTGATGTTAAGGCGAATCCGGCTGGGCATAAACCTGGGCTGTTGTGGTGGTGGCTGTTGAAGCTGTTGTTCGGGCACGCTTTCCTGTTGATGCTTGTACACTTCTTGTTGTTGCTGGAATTGCTGCTGTTGCTCTTTGAGAGCTTGTAATTGCTTCTTGGCTTCGTCTGCGTCCTTTTTGTCTTTCTTTTTCTTCTTTTTCTTGCGGTCATGCTCGGAGTCGGATGACGATGAACGGGATGAATGAGACGACGAAGAAGATCCCGAAGAAGATGATGAAGACGATGAACGCCTGCGACGTTTCTTGCCTTTCTTGTCGCCATCTTTGGATTCCAATTTGCGATAATATGCAGAGAGTCTGGCACCCAAATCGCCTGGCAAAGCCCCCAGTGCTTCCAAATCCTCCCTACAAAAGCAAAACCAATATTAAATCCAACCTTGCACTTGGCATTTATAACTGAACAGGATTAGGATTCAATACGTACACTGGACTCTCCTTTTCCTCTTCCTTGTTGGTGTCCTTTTTCTTCTTCTTGGAACTGCGACTTTCCTTGTGTTTCCTTTTCTCTACGGAATCAATTAAAAATTTTAAGATTAAGAAATGAACTAAATTGTGTTCAATAATATAAAATTCCATACTTTTCTTCTTATCCTTGTCTTTCTTCTTCTTTTTCTTGTCTTTGTCTTTCTCCTTATCATCAACAGGTTTTCCAGTTTGTAAACGCTCCAAGAAAGACTTGACTTGGTCTTCATACGACTTATCCAAATTCGTCTTAGCAAGGAAATCCATCACCTGAGTCTCATAAGTAACAGTACTAGCAGGCGGTGGCGGTATCACAGGAGCAATCACCGGTGGTGCGCTGTCATTGCCCCTTCCTCCTAAGGGATTTTGCTGAGCCATTTTCTTGCTGAACGGCGACAAGGACGGGTCGCGACCTCGAGTCCTTGACAACAAAATAAGGCAATGTTAATTTATATAAATACCCAAACACTTATAGTTTAGTAGATTATGATTTTGTAAGAAAATGACGCTTACTTATTACGCTTTTCCCCATCTGAATCGCTGGACGAAAAACCGCCTGGACTTTTATCAAAGTCAGAGCCACTTGAACCCCTCCCGCTACGCTTCCTATTTAAAAACAAAAACAACTCCTTGTACAGTAATCTCTTCTCCAAGAAGACACATTTTTATAAGAATCTTACTTGGATCTTGAGCGTCGCTCCTTCTTATCTCCACTTTCTCGGCTTTTATCTTTGGTAGTACCAGGCAAATTGAGCTGGATCCCATCCAAATCCAGGAACATTTTCTTGTCGCCGCTTTGTAAATCCTGCAAACATTTCCTGGCTTCCTGGTGATGCGGTACAACTTGCAAGCACCGCATATACGCAGCCATAGCTTCGTCTCGCTTGCTAGTTTCCTCGAGCCTTTCACAAAACAATAAAGCATATTATTCCTGGAAAATAATTTCGAGTGACAGCAAAAACGTAAAAATTATTACTAATACATTACGAAGAAGTGTATCTAATAGTATAAGAAATAACACGAATAATTTACCCGTAAAGCTACGGCGTACGTTTAGAGTACGTTTAAAATAATAATTAAAAAAAGAAAAGAAAAAAAAACTTACTGTTTGCCCATAGCGACTAAGGTTTCTCCCAAATAGGATACTGCATTTGTATGACCGGGCTTATACTTGATAGCTTCTTCAAAATCCTGAACCGCTTTGGCGAAATTACCCCGATTGGCATACAAAGCACCCCGTGCCACCAAACCCTCCACGTTTTGCGGGTCAATAGACAGCGCTTTATTGAGGCATTGAAACGCTTCCGTTTGCTGCCCAGCTTTGAATAAGCGAATCCCATCCGATACAGAACGAAACGCCCATTTGCCATTCTGCGCCAATCGCAACGCTGGAGCACAAGCGTCCGCAGGGATTGGAACACTAAACAATTATGCAGCTGTTTAAAAACAATATCACGAGGCTAAAAGGTAAATTAAATTTCGCCTACAATTTCAATTTAAACGTAAATTTAATTCTTAAAGATCGCATAATTAAAAAGTGTGCAATAAGATGCTTACTTCAATCCACTAATGAATGAGTAACTGTTGTCAGTCGACAAGTCCAAGCCTAAGGAGGCAGCCATGTGTTCTAGAGCATTAGGATTGGCGAATGCTTTACATGACGTCAGGCTTTCTTCGTAACTTTGTCCCTCGTGTTCAATCAATAGTCTAAAGAAGATACAAATCAATAAGTCTTTCTGGAAAATTACGTACAAAAATACGCCTGAATGCCTGAACCGAACCAGAGCTCATAAATAGCGAAAAATAAATGGATAATTAAGAAAAACTGAAAGAAGAAAGTTAAGTAAAGTACCTGTAAGATGCAGGGAGATCCTCTTTAGTGATCAAACCCAGTTTGGCTTTCTCTTCGCCTCGCAAAGTGCAGTACAACTTTTCTGCGTCGGCTACAACCTCGAGGACCATAATGCGGAGCAAGTCTCCGACGTTGTAACTGTTTCCGGAGGGTATTTGATCCGCAGAGAGCACCGCCTTGTAGGATAGCAAGTCAAAGGTATCGGTTAAGTTCATGGTTTCATTGATCATACCAAAAAGGGTCAATTTTCAAGACTCGGAACTTTTTTTTTCTAGATTCAAGCGTGTTTTGGGGGGATAAGAGCATCAACTGTACGCTTTTGAGTATAAAACTAGTAGTTTTGGCTGCCACGAGCAAGGATACGAGGTTTATAATTATAATCCACGGGATTCCAAGACTCCCGAACATGTAAAGACGACGTATTTGCGCGCCTAATTGCTAAAGCATTATGTAGTTAAGTTATAAACAGGAGAAATAGGCTTGTGCACACCATTATTTGGGTTCTCAAACTTTTTAGAATCTCTTAAGTGATCCGTTCTTGGAAGATGAAACCACACACGTAAGAGGGTCGGATTTGTTTTTGCATTAAGGACTTTGTGTTTCCCAGATTTAAACCAATCCCATCCAAAGGGAATGTCAGATCTCAATGAGCAATATGCAATAGCGTATCAAATATTTAGCCAGATCTGCTTTCATGCCTTTAGACGGTTGTTTTCATGGCCAGAAAAGGTAACAACATAAGAATATGGACGTGGTACACGAACTAAAACTGTGCATCTTAACTCACCTTCACTCCCATGTCGCGTAAATCTCTCAGATGAAGACTATCAGTGGCAATTACTTTCAAGGTGACGCCATAGTAATTCTTCTGGACAACTTGTGCTATCAATAGTTGCCCTACGCGAGCACTTTGGTAGAAATGACGACGACAGTCATTGCGATCAATTTTCAGAAAGCATTCCAAAGGTGGTGGAACAGCACATATTTCTTAAAAAAAAAAAAAAAAATTAGACGAGGCGAGTCTCAAGGATTTAAAACCTTTACCTTCATCACCGGGAGTGTAAGCGCATGGTTTGGTAGCTTTCTTTAACTCATAACTAAAGAGTGAAGCGGCTTTGTTTACCATAAGTTGTTGCACCTTCATCCTCTTGCTCCTTTCCTGGATCCTGAGTTATAAAACAGGTTACATCAGGTTACAACTCGAATCCGGCGTCGATCTTAAAAACAAAACCGAACATCGGTTGAAAAAATATTACTTACCCCAATTCTGCTTGACGTTGGTTGTAAACTCCGAAGTCCACGTTCCTCAGACTTACATTATGCAGGGCATTTGGGCCTTGTCCGTCTGACTCCCAAAGTTTGTTTAAAGTTTGCCCGTGGAAATTTAAACTCTGGGCGACCAATTCGGGGTCCATTGTAGTAGCTAACTACTAAACAGCTTAAGCCGACCTATTCCTATAGTTTATAATTGCGTTTTTTACCGATTCAAATGGCATGAGTTAGAGAAATATAATTTCGCGCTGTTCATACACGTTTTCACCAGACAAGCGAACGACTGAAATGACGCGAAAACACAAAATGGCCGCGATTCTAGTCGATATCTAAGACATCGACTATTAAGGTATCGGTTTCATTTATTAAGTATCGATTTTCTTATCTGGCGCCGTTTCAAAGAGTAAATATCCGTTCAGAACATTTATTTCTGTACCCTAAAAAGCCGCTGTAATAGACGATGCTTTAAAACGCAGTACAGAAAATTAATTATAGAAAATTTTAAAAGCAGCGCTTTAATAGCAGATAATCTATTTTGTACAACAAGCCTTAAAACAGCTCAAGGCTTCATTTCTTGTCCATGGCCGGAATACCTTATCTATCACAGTCCAGCCATCATGAAAACACTCCTTGACGACGGAACTCGCATATTTCAAACACACTTGGCTTTCCCCCCAGAAACCGGAGAAAAAGAGAAGAGCCCGTACCAACAAGCAAGCTACAAATCAAATCTAGCCCATCTACTCCAATCCCCCCTTTCCGGAAAACAAATGAAATAAACCAATTGTTGAAAATTTAAAAAAATTAATCGCAAACTTTACAAAACAAACATGATTTGAAAACAAAGACCATTTATATACAAAACTATTATGATAAGAACAAGAAATACCCTTCGTTTGTCGCCGTCTCACTATACCTTCATATTGCTGCCATGTTTTGGCGAACCTTTGGAAACACGCGCAAAATACTTCGTATACAGATTCCTTGCTTGCTGCAGAACTTTGCTTACGTCGTGCTTTCGGACCATTCGATCGAAATACATGGCGAGTTCGTTATGATCTAGCCGGTTTTTCATGATGTGATCTCGGTGCTGAAGCAGCACAGTGAGACACAAAAACATTAGAAACGGATTTCCTGCTCCAAACTCGTCCGGAGGTGGCAATTCCTGCAATGGCCCGTGTCCATTTGAAACAACAATATCATGACTGGAACCTGGGTTTTTCTCGCTGGTCAATTCGATGGCTTCTTCGCAAATTGGATCAGGGTCGTGCAACCCGGAGTCCGTCAACGTAGGAAGAGAAGAGTGATTTACATTCTTGTTATGGTTTGAGCAAGTGCTTTGCGAAGCAGCTTGTTCCACTGGGATGACCAGAGTCTGGCAAATTAACGAATCTCGATTTACTGTGCAGTCTCCTTGGACACTACGCTCTGGATTGGGAGAAATATCAATCGTATCAAAACTGCTGCCTAATGATCCCAATGCACTTTCTTTGCCTGAAGCTCGTGTCTCATGTCTTCTTCTAGAGGTCCCGGTATCGGTCTGATCTTCGTTTCGGAAGGCAAAAGCACAACCATTAGGCAAGCTATGGGGATCCGAATTTACCGATTTTTTTATACAAATGTTGGGCGATCTGGGGAGGTGATTAGGGCTCGGGAGAGGCTCTTTCAAGGTTGAGCTCAAAGATGTAGGTCCTAGCAGTTCTTGGGATTCTGCCAAACATGGGCAAGTACTACTGGATGACAAAGAAGAGGTTGACGAAGATTTTTCTTCGGCCTGAGTCACTTCTTCTTCCTGGAATTTGTCATTATCCAGGGAATGGGAATGGTCCAAAAGGTCCTCTGAGTTGCACCTTGCCCTTGAGCTGGTAGAGCAAATCGAAGCTGAAGAGCTTTGCCGTCTCATGGCACAAACTCTCGTGTATACGTTTTCTTTAGGTCGAGATAGCGGCGGTGACTGGTAATCGAAATTTGGCAAGACCTAAACCAATAGAAAGACCGTGTCAAACAACTTTTCAGAGCCTTGTAAAAGGAATAAACATTATTTACACTTTTAGTCTTTACCTCGTTTAACGCTATCTCGCCTGGTTTACAGGGTAGAGAACTCCACATCACCTCCAGCATACGCAACGCATCATCAAAGGCGAATTCTCGTTTCATTTCCAGTAACAGCCATCGGTAGCAAAACAACAGGTCGTCGGCCTGAAAATTGGGGTTAAAAACAGGTAGTTTTTGGTTTTCTTTTTTACGGAGATACCTGGTGCTGTTTTAGATACTGATAGAAAACAGGGTCGTAATGAGATAAGGCAAGAGTTAGATGCTGGAACCGTGTTGTCATAGCCAAACCATCCAACATAAATGAGGGTTTGAGTCGTGTCATTAGGCCGCAGAAAGCTACATAGGCCTGCGCTTCATCTGCTAATGTTACCAGCAAGGGAGAGGCTAAATCACTCATACCCTGGCAATACGAAACCGAAGGATGGTGGAGCGCATACCTGTGAAAGGAACAACAAAATGTAAATGAGAACGACCAAGAAAGACAAACAAACTAATTAAAAAAAAAATTAAAAAAATGAACGTAATGATTTTTTTAAAAAGGTCAAATTTAACGAGAATTTACGTATCTTACGTTGTCAAAATATTGAAGAGCGCTACTACATTCGAGTTGTCATCTGCACCTTTGAAAAAATCGTGCATTCTGTCAGTTCGTAGAACGTCTTTCCAAACCATGTGAGTCACACTCTTCATATCTTCAGGTAAAGTTCGGTTTTCCAGTCTTTCGCGCCATGACGCCCGTAATCTAAAGTACTCTTCTGATTTGCGTTTCATGTAATCCATCCGCTCTTTGCCATTTAAGCCGTCTGGGTACAAATTCAACAAGTGCTTCCACACGACTTTCCTGCCATTGAAAATAATACAATTAAATTAAATCCAAAATATACGGGTAACCCTTATTTTCTTTTCATTTTTTAATACCTAAGACTGGGTTCTAAGCCTCCCTGGAATATTCTACTTCTCAATTCCATCGGCTTTTGCAGCTTCCCAAAGGGATCAAGGTAGCTTCTAAACTCAGCATCAGAAAGAGGACGTAAAATACCCGAGTTTCCGTTTTCGCCTTCTGAAGAGGTTAAGTTCAACGCCTTTTGCATTAGACTAATTGTGCGCTCCATCTAACATACATTGACAATTAGTATTGAAGCGAGTTTTAAATGAAACATTCTTTAATGTGTTTTAACGAATGGCTGAAATATACCTTAGAAAAGAGTTTATCTTGGAAGAGCATTTCTGGAGGCTTGGATTCTTTGGATACGACAGGCGCAAATTCACCTGAAGCCACGATATCCCATTCTTCTACATGTTCTTCAACAGGTTTAATATCTACTCTGAGTACCAAGTAAGGGTCCGAGGCCCTAAAACAAGAGAAAGAAGGGAATGTCAAAACACGGTGCAAGATTTAGCATAAATGAGGCTTTTAGTTACTCAAGGAAGGCAGCATCTAGATCCCAATCTGATAATAAGGGCTGATAGATCTCTTGGCCTTGGTTATCTTCCGACCTATAGCTTAGCAAAAACTCTCCATGTAGATCAAAAGCTCTCGTAACAATGGTTTGTAACACTTCAAACGTGGTTATTTGTGGATCTACGCTAAATTTGCGATAGTCTGGGACCGTAGGACCATTTAATTTCTAGAAATAACCCAACCAAAACAAGAATCAAAATCAAATGAAAACCAAAATCTCTACATAACAATCAATTATAAGACGCAAAGTATTCTTGTTTTTCTCCAAAAAAATTAAGTGGATTTTTACTTTCGCTTTGACTCGGACAGGATCACCTGGATTTCGTTCATAGAACATGACTATATTTTAACCTAGTAACGCGAATAAGTGTTTAGTCTTTCCTCAAGTAATGCAGGTGTTGACAAAACAACGTCACCGGCATGCTTTGGCAGGTCACGTGACCACCATAATTCAACTGATACTGACGCGCGCCGTTTCATATACTGCTTAACTTTTCAAGGCAACGATAACAACCAAAGATCAAGAAAAACAACTCACCGGTCTTTCGCAAATTATCCACACACGTCTCCAAAAGCGATGCATGACTACGCGTCTTCACACACCCAGAACTGTTTAAAAGAGAGACCCTTCGAATTTCGCTCGGCACTACTCTTGTCGCACTATTGCTCTCTCAGAATGTCGGAAAGTCACAGGAGGGCAGTTAGTAAAATAGAACTGGGGCTTCGCATATCAGATCAACGGAGTATATGACCCTAACAAGGTCAAACACCCAAGCCGTTGGTATGACTGGTTAGGCGCGCAAAACTGGAAAACTAGTTCATTTGCCCTCTGTGCGAATGTTACCGGGAAAAAAAAAGTCGCGCTATCGCTCCTCTATACGATCACTTCCTATACTTGACATACACGATACTCTGTTTCCAAGAGTGTGTCATAAGCCCGCCAAGGCCTCCCTATTTGCCAGCTAAAGGGTCGACCGGTCGACCTTAGAAATCGAGACAGAAACGGAATGGAGGAATAGGAAGCAAATAAAAAGGCGAGTGGGTACGAAAGCGAGGTCAAGGGTCTTTACCTGAAACATGGGAAAAGCGGGGAAAGGAAAATAGAATATGGGGAGAAGTCAAAATTTCGAATATTTGCCCCTCTAACTCCAAACGCGTCCGGAATGTTCCAAGGGACCATCAATAAATTCGTTAAAATATATATCCTCCTTTCTCCGACGGTTTAAAAGCAAAAATACGGTACTGGTTTTTCCAAGGCGAAAAGCTGCGAGTTACGATCTGATTGGCCCGAGATTTTCTAAATGTGATAAGGTATCCAAATTGGCACAAAACCTTCGGTTTACTAGCAGAATAAACATGTTTCCTTCGTTGCTAGGTAAAGTTTACTGGCTAAATTCCTCTCTTTGATTGACTTGTTCCCTTTTCTTCCAAGAATTTTTGACTAGACGAAGAAGTTCACAGCAATTTTGTAAGTCGAAAAATAGAAGACTCCTCTCGAGCCGGCGTTGTTTTGAAGTTACGTGTGACCGAGAGCCGTAGCAAGACTGTCTTCCCATAGTAACAAGTCAGAAAGCACTCGAAACCTTGTTAGGCAACGAGGCCTACGGGGGGCGCGGCTTGTGCAAAGGTATACAATTGCGAAAGAGAAGGCCTACTTTATTACTAGAGGGTAGCATACTGGCTGAAACTGGCTTAAAATCTAGCCATCAATAGGGGCTGCCCTTTCTAGGGGGCCAAAAGTGGCCCGAGTGAAAATGCGTTGACGACTTGGAACAGCACGTAGTCAGGGTTAACAGGGTCTGGGATACTGTAGTCCCGGATCCGACTAGAATTCTACGAATAAAACCTCAAGGGCTCATTAGGAACCTTTACCCTGAGGCTTTGGAGTCATTTCACCCCTCCTCGTCTGACTTTCTTACAAGCACACTACTGTTTCCAGGAAAAAGAGCTTGAACGAAGTAGAAGATCAAAGTACAGAAGAAGGCAACAGCAAATGTCAACCCACAAGTTCAGCTTTTAGTTAGCATTCGTAAAAAGAAATACATTAATTTGGTATTCATGCGGCTTGTAAACCGAAACGTTCTGCTCTTTTCTTCTTCGCTTCGCTACTGCCTTCACTGCTGGGGGCTGTGGCTGCGACTGTGGCTGTTCCGCCGAAACGCTCGGCACGTTTTACCTTCTTCTCGTCCACTTCGGCTTTCTTCAAAACGGCGGATTCTACTACCCCAAAACGCGCTTGACGCTGCTTTAACTTTTCCAAGTCAATCCCCTATTCAACATACCGAAACGTGAGCCTTATTTTACTTAAGTGAAGAAAACACCAAGAAAAATGGCAAATTTTTCAACCTTAGGAGTCGATTCCCCGGCATTGGCTATACCAAAACGTTCAGCTCTAGCCTGTTTTTTGAGGTCGGCGTTAGGAGGCAAATCTCCTCCAAATTTCTTGGCTCTCAGTTCCAAGCGCTAGCAAATATAGCAACGCCGATCATTTTTATTTTTTTTTGCAAGGAGTTAAGTTACCTCTTTAGCAGAAATGCCGTCTAGTTTAACTACTTTGGGCTCATCTTCATTGCTAGAGGCTTCCTGACCTAAGCTTTGTTCTGTCACTGCTGTTGGTGTCTTTTCTGGTTCGGGAACAGCTAGAACTACGGGATTGGTGGCGCGATTAAGTACGATTTTTTTGGCTGTGGTTGCCGTCGATGTTCCAGTTGCTGATGATGCACTAACAGGTAAGGCTTTGGGGGCTGTTTTGGTCGTAGGAGTAGCGGATTCAAGCAACTCATCCTCAGCTGCGCTTTCTCCATTTTCGTCCAATATTTCAGACTCATCCTATATGAAAAACATGCGCGAAAATGAGCGACGGATAGTAAAAAAATAGTAAAAACTTGCAGCTAGGACATCATCCTCGTCGATGAGCTCGTCGTTATCGCCATCCAAACCAATATCGCTTTCTATGTAAAAAAAATTTAAAATAGAATGCTTAGTTTAAGATAGACTAGTAATATAACACAAATTACCATTTTGTAATGCTTCAGCAAGCCTGTCAGCTAACTCAGTCTTGTTACCGACCGTGCTCAATGACCGCGATTTTAATTCCTTTTTCAAATCAGCTACCTAAACCGTCCAATCTTTATCATAACGAGTGAATAAGAAACTACATGATATTATACCTTCATTTTGGCGATTTCCGCTGCGTCCATGTTTTGCTGGTTATAGTATTTGAGTCACAGAATAAATCGAAAAACAACGCCAAACAAATTTCCACCATTAAGAAAAAGGCGGGTCTTAGAACCGCGCGCGGGAAATTAAAACGGGAGTTTTGATGTACAATTCGTAGGGTGGGGCTTCATAGGGCGGGACTTATAACCTGGGCGCAAGATTTAAATTTGAACAAATTAAAACGTTTGGAGCTTATTTGCGCTTCAAGTCAACCTAAAAATGCGAGTTTCGTTACTTATAACCGTTGTATTCATCACAGGAAGGCCTTTGCTTAGCATTTTGTCACCTTTTTGATGAAATTTTTCACCCGAAAGGGAAAACATTTACATAGCGAGTTAGCACACGTGGTTTTCCCTCCCTTTTATGAACGACAAAGGCACCGAGAAGAGGTCACATACAAATTTCATACGCTTTCTTTTGCATGTTTCAAGAAATATTTTCCATGGGTTGTACTGGGTGATAATATAATAATTCTAAAAGATGGTCCCTTTTCAAAATTGCTCCCTAAAATCTAACACACTCCTCCACAAATTCGCTCATACGTGCCTCCATAAAACATGGCAGTTTTTTTTTTTTGGATTGGACATATTAATAAAAAAAACTTCCTACCCGGAGACCCTATAAACACGCTAACGACATCCTACACTCGAACACAAGCAACAATTTCAGCTGCACTGGATGGGAAATAAACATGGCACTGGTATACAATGGACGCCGTACACACATTTTGAGTAGTTTCAGACATGGCACATCGACATCGAATTCTTCGTCGTAACCTTTACATAAAAAAAGACCGTCCCGCAACTATACACATATTCCTTGGATAATACCATACGCATAATTAAGCAAACCCTGGAACAAAAAACTGCTCGAGTTCTGCCGTTAATATTCTTAATTATCTTAATTACTTCTAAAAATTACTTCTTATCTTTAAGAAAATTGGTTTTGAATGCCCTACTTGGCACTTCTGGTTTCATTTTGGAGAAAAAAACGAAACGGCAAATGGAGGATTTATGAGACTTGCGTCATATGGCTTACGATACTTAAATCGACAGTTTTGGCTGGTAAAACTTTTTCTAAAAAAAATGACAGTAAAACTACGGGGAAGGAGGGAAAAGATAACAAACGAAACCATGGTGGGGGCGGAGTGTGCAAAAAAAGTTCTAATACTGACTTGTCCAAGGAAAATAAATTAAATAACCGGGACTGACATTATGATTACTACAAAATGACTGGCAAGAAGAAAGTGATTCAATGCACTATGGGTTCAATTACATTTTAAAACCCTTTCTCACAGGACGAGCATTAGAATCTCGTAATTTTTCATAATTTTTTCATATTTTTTCGTGAGATATAAGAACCATGTACGAGTTATTGTCTAAGACTCTGGACAAAATATCATAGTAATAAATCAAAAATCGGGTGGGGTCTAGTGTAAATATGGTGGTACTGTAGCGAAAAAAGCTCTTTTGTTTGCATATTCCGAAATTCGCGGAGCTCGTAAAAATAAGCTTCCAAGGCACTTCTTACACACTCGTGTGCCCCGTTTTGTTTAGCCCGTGAATCTTGGTAATTAAAAAAAAAAAGTGACACATTCCTTTTTCAAATAAGAAAAAAATGCAATTGGCTATAGCTCAGGTCAAGTCAGGTGTGCACAGTGCAAATGGTTTTTATCAAAAATAGAACATGGTTTTAAACCGTTGATTTGGAAACCACACACAGGATTTAATCCTGGTTGGAGTTTCTCTAAAACAATATCATAGAATTACGTGAACTTCGTTGCTTCTTACGTAAATTAATACGTTGTTGGGTATTTTTTTGGCTTTTTTTTTTCTTTTTTGTGTAGTTTGCTTCTAGTTGCCTTCCATGTGTCGGTACTTGTGAGCCGACATTTGTGATAACCCTAACACGGCATAACCGCATTTCAAGCAGTGGTAATGAGTTTGTTTGGTGGAATGAGGACATGCCTCAGCTCCGCCCCGGCAAACTTGAGCGGGAGTGAACTTCTCAAATCCAGCTGCCAAAATGGAATCCGTCTTTTGATGCTGTCTGCGATGCGCGACCACTTTGTTGGTATCCGTGCACACGAAATCGCACTTGAGGCAATGAAAATGAGACGCTTTGTTCTGGACCGAACCTGAGGTGATATCAAGGAACCCTTCATTAACAGATTGCTTGAGTATTTTAAGAACCTATTTATAATATTTCACCTAGCGCGGCCGTATAGAGGCAATGACTCCGCCCACAAGGGACTGCTGCGCGGTACTGCGCAAAATCCCCACCCATAAGCGTGTCTAAACGCTCATGACGAGCCGTATGCTGCACAAATCGCGTCTTATCGCAGAAACTATATCCGCAGTCTGGCCTCATGCAATGGAAATGCGTCTGGTGTTCTCGGTAACCACACTGTTGGTAGCCACAATCTTCGTTAAACCTATCAAAGAAAGTATTGGGATTAAATCTCAGTTACTATCCAAATAACTAAACAAATGACTAAAATTTAATGACTAAATCCAGATAACCTAATACATAACTTAAAAGCATAATAGGCACACAAAGAAATTTTGTCTACGATGCAGCTGTTCTTCGGCAGAACCCACAACAGGATACCAATAGGGCCATGCTCCGGTTAATGGGCTTTGGGATTTCAAAATAGTGGATCACGTGGTGCCGTGACTAGCGAACCGAGAACTGCTTACGTAACGTTTAATGATGCTTAGAAACACCGAAGTCACACCTAGCACTTGCGTTACGTAACGAGACAGAATTGGAAATACTTTATATAGCGATGCGCAAACCGAAAAAATAACATTCCTATATTATTCTCAATTAAAATTCTTCTTTGAATCAACTTAATTAACCGTAAAAATGAACCAGAAAAATGAGAGCTGAATTCTAAAAAAGACAGATAAAGTACCTGTAACGGATGTATCCTTCTGGCACGGGTTCATCTTTGAGTATCCTCATACTGGTTGGGAAGCGTAATTTCTTGGCGTCGGTGGGCGACAGGTCTGTGGGCGAGGGTGAGGGGCGTTTGGAGCCCAAGAGTTGAGGGGGTGTTGCCCCAAAAGGCAGTGAAAAAGGCGTACTGGAATAGAGCGGAGGCAAATGCGGTGGCAAAAAGCTCGGAGACATTGAATGTGTAGGAAGGATGCCAAACGGCGGCATGTAAGGCGGTGGCGGTAAGGGAAGTGGCGAGGAAGACTCGGGCGGACCATTCAACATGAGTTCAACTTGCTGTTGTCTTTGTTGGGCGGAAGCCAGCGCACTGGAAGACGCAATAGAACTTGAAAGGTGCATATCGCTGTCTTCTGCCTCTTTGTTCCCCCATTGCAACGCACCCGAGCAGTGTTTGAGCATATGGGGCTGGAGTCGTTCCAGCTCAGAGAAAGCTTGATTGCAGACGACGCAATGATAATGCTCGCGTCGCTTGAGTTTACAAAATGGCCGGCCGCATGAAGAGGCCGGACCGTACAACAACGGCATTTCAATCTGGGTCATGGCTTGGGCAGAAGGCCCGGCTTTGATCAACGCTAAAGGCGACTGATTCCTATGCTGGTGATGTAAAACGTCTTTGGCACTCGGCGTCGTTACAGGTGAACGAGAAGGGGAAGGCGAACGGGAGCAGGATCCTTCTCGCGAGTTAGACCGTTCTGGTTTGAAGGCGGGGATGGGGTAGAATGTACCAGCCGCTTTCACAGTCTTCGGCGAGGCGTTATCTTCGGTGGATGTGGCCGCGGAAGCTGGTCGAGGCGAGCCACTTTCCCCGTTTTCGTTGCTTTTATTGTCGCGGCAATGCTCGTGCGATAACATTGCGGAGGGCTTCGTGAACGTTAAGCCACACGCCGGTCGTACGCAATGGAAGTGGCCTTCTTGTTTATTACTGAAAATGGAATCAGGCACAAATTAGTCTTCTAATCAAAACATTAAATAATAAAAAATAGAGTACAATTATTTTGCCCAATTAAAAACGATTAATAAAGGAACTAATAAAATTATTGTTGGGAGAATAATGTTAAAAGCAGAGCTGCAACGAGCGCGGCGCTCCTTTTCAATTTTTGGGAGCGCGAGCGTGCTCGAAAAGCACTGAGCGCGTGCGCTCGTACAGTGGCGCCATCTAGTAGCGAACATTTAAAACATGTAACCGAAACAACGATGCGTCGCTTGGTCGTTTCCTCGTGGTAGCGTGCAAACGTGTTAACTGTGCAAGTAATAATTGCTTATCATTATTATTATTATTATTATTATTACAACATGACATTTATAAGTTTTGCTACACTAAGACGCAGATTCGCTTTATAATAGTTTGCGCTTCCACTCAATAGATCGCAGAATTGAAAGAGCGCGAGCGCGCTCCTTTTTAAATTGTGAGCGAAAGAGTGAGCGCGATCGCAAAAATCAGCAAAGAGCGCGAGCGTGAGCGCGAGCGTGAGCGCGCTCGCAAAAAAAAGAGCGAGTTGCAGCTCTGGTTAAAAGTGATTACGCCATTTACGTATATGAAAATAATATTTCTTAATACCTAAGAAATTATTACCGGAAAACTAATAATAATTATATTGCGTCATTACTCATTCCTGGAAAACGTTAAAAAGTAATACTTGTACGAATGAATTATTAAGTAATCTAACCCTTAAACTATTAAGTTATTAAAGAATTAAATGAACTGTTAAAAGGATTAGCCTTTTAGAACAATTCCGACATGGAAAGGGGCTTACTATGTGCATGTGGACAATCTGCAGTCGACTAAACGATCAAAGTAGACAAAGCCCTCCAGAATATCTTGTTGACTATGCAATTGTTGTACGTGCGGTCCCAAGGCGGAAGCTGATTCTAATGCCGAACAGCAACGTGGATGAGCACAATGGAAATGGGAGGTTCCAGCGAGCAGACAGAAAGGGTCTGGACAAACCGATCCTGCCGGAATCGGGTAGAAACTATCTCTTCCGGACCCAGCCACTTCCGCATCTCCTTTCAGAGGCGAATCGCTCATTCTACTCGGTGAAGCAGCAATAGCGCTCGTTGGGGTCACATTTGTCACAACAGCACTCGTCTCGCTCATCGGTTCCGCTTTCACGGCTGCGAAAGACGCCGGGGACAAGAAATGAGGCAACGGCGGGGAATTGGGTTTGGGCAGTTTGAAACTGGTGAAGATAGCTTGAGGCAGGTCGGCCGTTCCTGCAGCCGTTGACATCTACAGAGGAAAACGACAAACAACAAAACAAGTTAAAAGAAAGAGATTAAAAAGGTTCCACAAATTCAAATTCAGCCCACTTACACATTCATTCCAGACTTCGATGACACGATTCTTGGGCGGACGGCCCCGTTTCCGTCGGAAAACCGAGTCCAGCGTAAAACCCTGAGGACAAGCGCCTGCCATGGCTGCTCCTAATGCACCTGGATGTAAAACGAAGCTCGGCGAAGGGCTCTCTTTGACCCCCAAACTCATTCGACGCGTATACTCATGCATCTTGAAGTGATCCAGACGTCGAAAAGGCTTGTCTTGGGGCAAAATAACCTCTCCACAGCCCTCCTACGTGAACAAATTTAATAGGATAATGATTACACTCTGAAATGATTAAAGTCCCTCATTTCTATCCCTAAAATTTTTCCTTATCATTATAGGAAATGAAGGATGCTTAAAAATAGAATATATAAAAGACCGTAACGCATTAAATAGTTTTTATTAAATAACAATTATAATATAATACAATAATAACAATCAAACAAATGTAACAATATTTCCAAGAATAGAGCTTTTGCCAAATTACGCCTCTCGCGGCAAGAGTTGGCGAAATCCGCCATTTTGAGTACATTTAAGTTAAGGTAAACAAACAACAACAAACTGTTTTCCGTGAATAGTTTGGTTTTGCTTACAGCTTTTACAAGTAGCTCAGGAAAATAAACAAAAAGACACAATAAGACACAAAGCAAAACCAATATTCACGGAAAACAGTTTATCGTTGTTTGTTTACCTTAACTTAAATGTACTCAAAATGGCGGATTTCGCCAACTCTTGCCGCGAGAGGCGTAATTTGGCACAAGCTCTATAGGATGATAAGTAGGAAAAAAAGATTCTAATAACGCCAACAGGATAGGAAACCGACAATGTAAATAAAATGGTAAAAAGAAAATTACCCAAAGACAGTGGTAGTGTTTTCCTCGAGCTTGCATGGGGCAGGAAGCGGGACAATCACCTTGTCCCGGCTCGGCGAGTACGTAACACAGCGCTGTAATCTGTTCTTGTTGCATATGCTGTCTGACATGATCTAGCGCAGCATCCCGCGACCGGAAGGCCGTCGAGCAGTTTTCCTCTCCGCAGTGCCAATGTTCCTGGCACGTGAGTTCGCACTGTAGCGGACAGGGTTGTCCCGGACTGAGTGGCAAAAGCTTCCGCTCCAACGCCGCTTCGGAATGCAGCATGGAGGGCGAGATTGAGCGGCTAGTGTTGTACAAGAATTGCAAATGAGACTGCTGCTGCTGTTGCTGCTGCTCTGACGATAGAAAGGATATGGGTAACACAGCAGGTGGAGTGGAAGGGCCGGCTCCACCTGCGGAGAAAGACTCGGAAAGACTGCTATCACTGTGATAGGGAAACTAAAGAGACAAAGAGACAAAAACACCAACCACAAATTTAGAGTCTTTTGAGTAATTTGGGGGAAATGTACTCCATTCATCTGGTTATACCTGCTCGCCAAAGGCTGCTAAGGTCGCGGGACTTAATACAACAGGAGGAAAGGCATTAGCGCCATCCGCGGAAGCTGAAGCTCCTGAACTTCCAGGTCCGTTTAAAGACTTGATCACACTTTGGGCCAGTTTGTACTTGCGGTAGGCCAACTCGTTATCTCTGCGCTCGTGCTTGCGTTTGTGCGAGTATAATTGGCCCGAGGAATGCAGCACATAATTGCAGCCTGGCCGAATGCAATGAATGTGATTGCACACTTTCGAAAAACGACAGGCTTCGAAAGTACACGTTTCGTTTTTCATGAATTTCTTGAAGCCGTCTTTGGTCAGCTGCTCGTCTTTAATGTGGTACGTTTTGTGCTTTTCTAGGATCCCCAAATTCATCAACTTATTAGTTAGAGAACCCAATTTCAAATGTTAAGTCAACGATTTGTTTCACAAATCATATTAAATAGATCAATAAAAAATACTTACCCATATCAGCTTTGTTTTTGAAAGTATAAAGACATCCGCCACGGCGGCAATGGAAATGAGTAGTACGTTGACCATTGAAGGCGCAGTAAGATGTCTGGCAATCTTCGGTGGCTCGGAATCGTTGAAATCCTTCTTGGATGATGGCGGAATCTTTGCGATGGTAATTGGCGTGCATCTGAACATCCGAGGTGGAAATGTACACCTTGTCGCAGCCGTCCTTCATTACAGAAGCATTAGTTGCCAAGCACGATTGCGAAAAACAAGAAGGAAAACCAATACATTCAGAACAAAAGACTTTTGTACCAAGGAATAAAACAAACAAACCAAACAAGAGGAAAAAGCGAAACAATAAAACGAGTTTAAAAGAATAGTAAAACTAAACTCGAAAAGATGCTCAACTAAGAAAATTGGAAGATAAGAACTGAACGGAATAAAGGGAGAAATAATCACAAACATTAACAAGGAAACCTTCACAGAATAAGTCTGAAAGAAATAATGGCCAAAACTAACAAAAAGGGAAATAAAGAGAGATAAAGGAAATAGGGGAAGTCTTTTAAACGCCAAATAAAAAAGTCTTACTTTGAGACAATGATAATGGGTTTGCTTGCGGTTATGAGAACAGCCCCGAAACCGATCCGAACAGTCATCCATTGGCGAATATCTCATGAATCCATGTTGCAAAGACTCGTCTCGCTTTTTGTGCCATTTGAAGTGCCGAATCATCTCTTCTTTCTTGACAAAGACTCTCGCATTGCAATCCAAGCAATGAAAATGCTCCCTATTGTTAGCACAACTCGTCAGTCCAAAACTTTACACTTGCGTATTTTTACATAGACCGACCGACATATTTGGGGGCTTGCCTTACAGAATATGCCACACAAGAGCCGACAGCCCCAAATCCACGATTCTCGGAAACTTACCGGTAATTGAGATCTTTGCAATAATGAGAGCCGCATTCCAAAGCCGATGAGAAACGTTTGACATAACGTGTGTAATCAATGGGAACAGTTTTGGCTCCGCCAGACAATAAGCGTCCTCCGCCAGACAGCAGGCTATCTTTCCTTCCACCATACAGGCCACCACCGCCTAAATCCAAAACAGCCAAAAAAGACAAGTAATAGAAATTAACAAAAAAGAAAAACCGGGAAAAAAATTACAAATTATAACCCGTTTCTAACGTCTTATCCCCCGACTCGAGAGACATGAGAGCCAAATTAATGCCCAAAGAGGATCACCAGCAATACAGGGGACCGTTAAAAAAAAAAAAAAAAAGTCACACTGTCTCTTTGGTCGCTGCCATTCTAAATTCCGTGGGACTTGAGCCTCATAAACCTTCCGACTAGACACTAATTCGGGTCGTAAAAATCCATCAAGCTCGGCTCTGCCATGCTATGCCAAAAGCACCAAAATTATGCTCTGCACAGTCTCGGGAGTCTTTCGGTAGTCATACGAATCCAAAAGTTTCCATCCATGGGTATAAAAAAAAAAAAAACGCGAATCCCGCACATTTTCAGAGGGAAGGATAAAATTGTCTAATTAAAAAAAGGAGTGAAAAAGGAAAAAAATAAACTTGCAGCTGGCATTTGAACAAAACAGGCGGCGGCGGGTGATTTTTTATTTTTTTCTGTTCTTTTGAACACAGCTTCATTTTCACGCACATGTGAGATTCGTGCTGGATGGGAGTAGCTCAACAGAATAAGCTAAGCGTAAAAAAAATAAGGTAAAAAAATTTCCGTTAGAGAAACCTCGAGAAAACCCCTTTTTCCCCCTTTTTTAACCCTATCATGAATAGGGTGAATTTCGATTCCCCAAAACTCTTTACTCAGCATCCACACATGTGGCATTTAACGTGTGCTACACGCTTCACGAAGCTAACGGGTTTCCACGTCCAGATCCCAAAGGGCCTCCCTCCTATTTTCCTTTTTTTTAGTTAAAAAAGCAAGGGGTTCCTATTGAATTTCTTGCTAAGCCTTTTTTCACTCTTAAAAGGGTCAAAAAGTGGAGGTTTCAATGGAATCTGAAAAGAACGGTTCTAATGCTCTCCAAACTAGATATGTGGTAAAAAAAGGGAAATGAAGAAAAAAAACTCAAAAGGTGAGCTTTCGATTTTCTGGGATTTAGGAACCATGAAAAGCCTGAAAAAGATGCGCTGAGCAACTTGCTTAACCGTTGTTGCGGAATCAAAAGCTATATCTGAACAATAAAAAAACGGGGAGGGGGATAAGAAGGGGGCAGAGGATACGAAGAGGGAGACTTATAAATCGTGTAAAACTTTCAAGAGCCATTGGAATGTGCTACGTTGCAAAACTAACCCAAGATACAAGCGCGCGAAAGTTGGTCGAATTGGCATTAATTGTACAGTTTTACGAGCGTGTGGAGCAGTCGTATTGAACTCCTCCAACTCGAAATTCTGGCAAGCGAAATATCCGGCTTGGCTGGGGGGCTTGGCTTGCATGAAAAAGTAACGTGAAACCTTTGAAAATTAAAAAGGAAAAAGCTTCTTCGTTAGGAAAACAAGAAACTCCACTCATGCATTATACATAACCGGGAAGCTCGGAATGTCTTTCCAGAACTCTTTAAACCCATAAAAAGAAGAAGTTATTAAGCGTTTCGAATTTTCGTGTGGTACATGTAGAAAATAATTATATTGGATTTTAGAAAATTAATTAAAAGAAATATCATTCGGATCGTTTAAGGCCCCCGTATGCCTTAGCTCGGTATAGGCGGAATTTCGGAGCAACCTTTTGAGAAAATTAACCAGTGCATTTCATGAAAAAACTCGTTGACAGTAAACTTGAGCTTGCTTACAGGTAGTGAACAACCAAAGCACATTTTCCTATGAGCAGTAAATTAGAAATATCCAAATGAAGTTTGGAACTATGAGCAATTCATTAACTAAACATCTGTCCGTTGGTTGTGCACTAGCTGCTAACAAAAGAAAGCTTGTACTAAACTAAAAGTTTTACGACTGATTTGGGACATTGTGCTGTTACAGCAAACTGGTGACAAGTTGCACTTTTCAGAAGCAAAACAAGCGTAGAAACTTTGTGTGCATTTGCTACCTATTTCTTTTGTTTTACTTTCTTGTACAAAGCTTTGGCGAAACAATAACAAACATCAACGCCATCTGTGACTGCTCGCATCAATAAGCTAAGGTATACGGGAACCTTAAGATTCCTGTTTTTACTATGACATTCTCACGTATTTCTCTAAGAAATCTTTCTCTAAGAAACTAAGAAATCGTCTTCATAGAAAGACCCAAGTGATTAAGTAGCTTGAATTTCAATTAAAACGAATCTTCGAACCAAAGGATATTGCTTTTGATCGCTTCGAATCCCAAATTTCACTCTGATTTTTTAAAAATACAATTTACGAATGTACACTATAAGTTTATCCAACAGACATGGAATACCCAAGTCTTATTCATTGTTCGGCAACAATAAACTTCCAACTCGTCTCGAAATGCAGAAGGGCAAAAAATGGCCGATAACGAAAACAATGAGACTCGAGCCAACAATGACAGCTTCTTGGAATATTAACTCCGAGTATCCACACGAAACGCACTGCCCAAGTTCCTAATAGCGTTTTTCCTTGGGAAAACTGGTGCAGCACTTTTTGCACTGAATGCCACAAAATTGTGTGTTGTGCCGCAAAATTGTGTGTTGCAACAGTTAATTTCTGGCACTCAGTGCCAAAAAGTGTTGCACCAGGTTCCCAAGGAAAAACGCTATTAGTTTATACTCATTGTGAGCCAACAATGAAAACTTTTTAACTAAATCAATGTCTATAAATGTCCAGACGAGGGCAAACAAAAACTTGTCAACAATGAAAAGTTAAAATTCATAAAGAATGTTCCAAAAAGGGACTGAGAAACGCGCCAACAATTAAACCGTAGACTCAAGCCAACATTGAATTTTCTCCCTAACAAAGCAATAAATAAACGAACCCAAAAAGTGAGTGGGGGCGTTTGAACAGAATGGCTCTCACTCTTTTTAGCTTACGGCAAAGCCTTAATCTGGATTAAATTTTCCCCTTTTTCATCGCTTTAAAACGTACAGTACATACGCCGTCTGGTCTGGTCTCAATTGGAATAACAGTTGGGCCAAAGGAAAATAAAGCGAGGGTGACGGATTATTATGAAAAATGTCTCTGTCCCCCCCAAAATGGGTCGCTAAAGGGGTTGGTTTTGTGTTTTGTGTCACACAGGGGCCTCTTTTCAGTTGATAAAAAGCTTCGATAACGCCTGCGAACCCCCCATCATATCCTTCTCTTCTTTTCTCTACAAAAATACGACACAATTTCATCTTAAAAAACTTAAACTTAACGAAATTTCCCATCCCTATTCCTTTTTTTTCAACCTATGGCTCACCCCCTTTGCCCAATTTCAAGAATTTTCCAACCGGACCCCCTCTTCTTTGGGCTCTTTAGCGTTTTTGATTGAAAGGATTGAAAATGTGAATTGAATACAGGGAAGGGGTCGCCAGATGATGAGGGTGCGATGCCACATTTCTAAAATTTACCCTTTCCCTGGACGCGGAGATTTCCATTTCCCATTTCACCCTCTTAGTTCTTTGCTGTCTCTTCCTTGTATCCCCCCCTGCTCTCAGATCCGGAGAGTGAGGCTTAAAATCCTATTCAAGGGTTAAAAAGATTTTTTTCCGAGAGTTCCAATCCCCCCCTCTTCCCCTTAAGTGAAAAAAAGGCGCATCTAACCCCATATGCTAGAGAGATGATGCAGTTATCAATAAAAAGGTGCTGGGTTAAAGGAAAAAAAAATCCTCTAAAAAATATCCAGAAAAAGGTAAAAGGGGTTCGATCGGGTTCGGCATTCAACCCCTTCATACGTGGTTGAGGAAAAACGTTTGGCATGAATTCACCCCTTTTCTCAACGTTTCCGACATCATTGTCGGCCTTCTTTGCTTGTTCACGTCAAAACCGAAACTTTAAAGTGTTTTTTTTTTTTTTTTTCCATTTTCGTCTTCTTTCTGAAAGAGGTGGGAAGTAAGAACCGGTGGAGTGGATAAAGTGGATAAAATGGATAAAATCCGAAAGAAAGGGGAGTTTTTGAGATAGAACTAACCCTTTCAATATCAAATGGCCCTTATTCGGCAATAGGGGAGAAAAGTGGCAAGGAAAACGAAAAAGTTTGGTTAGAGCAGCCCTGCTAATGCACATATGACGAGAAAACAAGAAGAGTAGAAGGCCAGGTGCGTTTTTCCCCAAAATCCTACCACACACAAATATGCTTGGCAATTTGGAGACCCAAAAACCCCTCATCTTCGTCTTGGGTGAGGCTTCCCATTGCCCAAAACTTAAAAAAAAAATCTTAAAAAAATTAAAGGAGTTTTAGAAATGAGAAAAGAATGGTAAAAAATGTACGGTCCATCCTTTTAGAGTTTAGATCAAGCTTTTGCAGCTGCCTTCAACTCTTCCCCAAAGCCTTGTAATCCTAGACCAATTTGAGACCGAAAAGAACTTGAAAAAACTGGCTGTCTTTTTTTAAGAAAATAAAATAAAAAGAAGTTTGATCCAACTTACCGCCTCTTTCTTCCAATCGCCGGCCATGCATCAAAAGCTGCTGCTGCGGAGGTGCGAAGGATGTGGAAGCTGCCATAGCCATGTATGCTGCCATATTGGGTGTGAAGGTGCATGACTACAGGAAAAACATCCATTAACGTTTTATTATTTCTCAATTTTTTTTTCTCGGAATAAATCAACACAATAACGTAGAACTGGTTCAAGCAGATCTTTACCCGGTCTAATGAATTGGTACGAGGTAAGGACACATTGGCTGCAGAAGGCGGTAACAGTCCCGAGCTGGATCCGTGCGAATTGGTCAAATGGGCGTGGTTTTCTTGAGCCGCTGCTCGAAGGACATTTTGCATATGCGCTTGCAACGCTGCTAAAGACGGGTCCAATTTGGGCGTGTGCGGGGGAGTCGGTGGGTTCGAAGCCACGCCCACGTGATGGCTACTGTTGCCGTTGGTTTGCGGGACAGCAATGGATGAGGGGCGGGGCGATGCCAAAACGGACCGCGAAATCTCGGCTCGAGATTTCTGCTCAAGATGAGGCGATGGAGGGCGAACTAAAGAGAAGGAAATAAAATAAAATAGATCCATAAAAATCCATAGAAATTAAGTTAAGGCTCCCGTATACCTTAGCTCGGTATAGGCCGTTAGCATGGGGAAATTCGGAACCCATTTTTGGGAATACCGGTACAATTCATGAAAAAATGCGTTGACAGTAAACCTGAACTTACTAATAGCTAGTGCACAACCAATCCACCTTTTTCTAATGAATAGTTGTAACATTTGTAACGTGCAAATCAAGTTTGCAACTATGTGAAATACGTTGAATCAAAGTGTCCTTGCTTTCAAATCTGACCAACCGTTTTAGAGAAATCTCGTTTCGAAAGCTAGACGACATTGGTTTGAGAAATTGTGCCGCTACAGCAAACTGTAGTGACAAACTGCACTTTTCAGAAGCGAAAGAAGAGTAGAACATGTACCAGCAATTAGCTTTCTATTTCTTGTTTACTTTCTTATGCAAAGCTTTCTTATATGCAAAGCAAAACAATAACAAACATCAGTGCCATCTGTGACTGTTTTGCACGAATAAGCTAAAGCTATAAGGTATACGGGAGTAATGAACATTCATTAGTTCCAAAGATATAACATGAAATATAACGTTGTAAAAAGGCAAACCGAAATTTGGTAGTTATTTTTTGACATTTTTTATAGACTCGGTCGGATGTCAGGAGTTGACGGATGAGCAGTTTTTTTCTTTTTTTCTAAGTATATGGATTTAAGGACCGTTAAGAGAACCACGATGGGATAGAAGTGCCCACGGACCCCCCTCCTAACTGGAAGTCGTCATCCATCAAGGTCCTGTTCACACCGCACTTCACCTGAATAGCTCAGGTAATAGTATGAGCTTCATATCACACATGTCACATGATAGCCCCAACGGATACCTTTCATTACAACGTCACAGATGGGAAAAAACACAGGTAGTGACAAAACAGACTCATCCATCTCGTACCAACAGCGATAGCATTGGGAACCCTCGGTGCTGTATGCGACTATTTTCCTTCTTTTTATAGATATAGTTAAGGAGAGAAGCTGATGGTCCGGAACGCCAACACTGCTGAAGCTTTTTGAGCCCATTTGTTCATTAAGTGAAAACCGAAAACCTGATCAAGAAAAATGTTCCATCACTTTTTATACATTTTCTTTTCCTTCTGTCATCCTGCTATAGCTTTTTCGTTTTCGCTTGGATGAAGTGAAAAGATGGAAGGAATGTGAGCTATGTTAAAAGAAAATGGATCCCAAAATCTGAAACATTTTTCTGGGAACATAACTCGCATTGCTGAAGAGGTTTTCGGGAGTTTTGTTGTTTTTCAGTCGTAACTTTCTGAGTAATCCCATAATTCCCAGGAGTATCTCAGGGATGGCCTCAAAATGCTTCAAATTTTCAAATTGCACGTTTCGAAAACCCAAAATCGGAGGAGAAAAAGATCAGTGAAGTTTTGGCTCCTTCTGGAAAGGTCAAATTCATTACGAAATAAAGCTAGTTGCTCTTCCCAAAACCGCGATAATGGAAGTCGCTTAAGGCTGCTACTAAATTCTTGTATGTCTCAAGTTTGAACAATGAAACAGCAGGCAATTGTGGAAACACTTGGGGAGTTTTACGTGACTCTTGCGCCTTGATGGAGCTCATCCATCAAAGCCATGTTGACTAGCCATCATTAATACAATTTGAAGAGGGTAACACAACTTTGGCTCTGTGTAATAAGGAATCTGTGCTAATCAAGAAAATAGGGTTCTTTGGGAATTGATGTATGGACTAACTGCTCCACCAAGCTGCTGTCAGGATTCGTAATTAGTTGCATTGGAATTTACTGTCGAATTAAGAAGCGTTGGGGAGCAAGTCGCAGTGGCAAGGGAATAAAGTTCAGGGAAAATTGTTGTTTAAGGCTGAAGGCGGCGTCGGGGGTCATTACACAGCACATAAATAGTTAACAGGAGAAGTAACGAGTACGAAAGCAAAAAAGTAAAAGAGCTGAAAAGGGCTTGAGGGCATTTTAGGGTGTTACAGCCCAGCTAAACTACCACAAAGCAAAACCACAACAACGCATATGAAGGATGCTGACCACAGTCTCTCGACATATAAGGATTTTTGAGCTTTTCTCCGCCCTTTTGAAAGAAATAAGAGCTTCGAACCCCAAAATTTCGTGACTTTTTACCTGCTTTTTGAACGCTGGCCGGCCAAAGGTTAACATAAAAACCAAGGCCAATCGCTGACAATGTTCTTAATGCATAAAACACTTGGCTTGCTCACTTTTCGTTCTATTTTTTTTGTTTTTTTGGTTCCGTTCCCCCAAGTTCAAAAGGCGATAAGATCATAGACGTCAATGTCTAGTTGTAGTTCCCAGTTACATTTTCCGGTCTTTTATATAAAAAAAACTCCATCACTTGACTAGAAACTGTAAATCTATATTTAAATTGGGAATCAACCAACAGCAGTGAGCCACGTGACTCTTTTTCGTTGTTCTTTCAGCGCGCTTTGTTTTGGTGGCACAAGTGCTCCCTTTTTTGGCAAAATTAAAATTCATTGTTAGTTATCACAGAGGTCAGTGAAACCATTGCGGCAAGTTAAGAAATAAGACTGTTCAGTGACAAGGCGATGGAAGAAAGAGAATTTTGCTTCTATAAGGGAAATTAGCTTTCAAACCAAGGTGAGAACTGACTTACAAACGAGCAAAAAATCCGTCACATGTTGTCCAGCGTCTTTCAAAACAAAACTAGTGGCGCCACTGCCCATCAACAATGAACATTAGTCCCATCTTTCTGGCCCGAAGCCTGTAGTTTGGCAAGTTTGCCATCACGTTGAGTATATGTACAAAAAAGCGTCTCCTTTTCTGGGTTTGAAGCTCCAATAAATTTTCACGGAAATTCATCCAGCTTTAAAAGTAACCTACGCATACGGTGTTTCTTTTGTATAACTTTCGGACAGGTTTATCCTCGTAAAACGGACGCCATTGTCAAACAGTAAGGAAATACTGCAGAACATAACATCGGGGTGTCGTTAAAAGCGCCACAAATGAGTAAACCTTTCTTTCCGAAAAAAAAAGGTTTTAATTCTAATTTTTGTGTCTCCACATACTTCCACAAGTTGCAAAGGATGTAAAAGACCTTTTTTCCCTAGCGTTCACATTTTTCCACATTCTTGCTAAGAGGTCGACATTTCGGAACACGTATAATACGTGTGAAGATGTAAAGGAGAGCCCCAAAAAGCTAACCAGTTGTGTGTCTATTCGGTTCTGTCATTAAAAAGACGTGTAACAACGCATATATGCGGGACTCACGCAGCCTCCGGCCATCAAAAAAGGCTCGTGAAACCTCAACTTGGTTTCTTTTCCTTCTTTTTTCTCCCAATTTTCCCTCCAGACAGGGGCTCATTTGCATACGAGGCCAGGCCATGCAGGTATATAACATTCGATGAACCGAACATTTCGTGATTGGGACCAAAAAAAAAAAAAAAAAATAAAAAAAAAAAAAAAAAACTTGCTCGTTTGGGCAAAAAGCCTTTTTGGAAAAGTTTCTCACATATAAGAAAAAGAGAGAGCGGGCAAAGCCAAGGAAAAAGGTTGGTTATTTTCCAAATAAAAAAAAAGTGAGACGTAACCCTTTTGGTATCCGGTTTTTACTTTTATACTCGTGAAGCTATAATTATCAGATGTCGCTCGGTGAGAAATCGCTGTAGCAAGGCCATAAGAACAAGTTAAGGATTTTCAATCCCAAAATTGAATTAATGAAGGTCATATTTTTGATAGGTTCCCATTTCGGTTCACCATTCCGTCAGGGAAAAAAAATCATAAAAATAAATCTGAGGGGAAAAGAGAACTCTATATAGGTAAAGAAGAAGCTAAAAAAAATCGGTATAGGTATGTGACATCGCCCTATGGCACCTTTTGCCAAAACCGCAAATAGAAATTTTTCAAAAATGGTTTTTGAAGACCCCACCGTGCACCAAAAAAAGTTGAGCAGAAACTATACGCATATAAAGAACATCCAAAAAGAATGGAAAATAAGAAGAGGCCAAGAAAAGAGAGAAGTAGTTGCTTCCCGGAGCTCGTTACCATTAAACGAAGCTTCCAAATGGGAGAAACAAATTCCCAGACTCCCATTAGCGTTTTTTCCTCCGTTCTTCACCGAGCAAAAGGCAAAACTTGGGGAATTTTTTTTTCACGAAAAAAAGAAAGAAAGACATCCACCAGAAATTATTACAGACTCTTAAAACTTCTCCAGTAACTCCTCGCGCCTTTTTTATTTTCTCTCTTCTTTCCTCCTTTTTTTGGCCTCCCGATTCTCTTTCTCGGAGCAAAACTGAAAACTTTCTAACGTCCACATATAAATACAAGCATATCTTGAGAAAGAACTAAAGCCAAAAGGGGTGAGGCCTCATTTAAAGTTTTTTTTTTTTTATCTTTTGCATAAATACCGACTTCTCGATCATAAATATCTGCTGAGCCATAGAAACGTTCATTCTGTTCGTGGAAGTTAAAGGAAGGACGAACGGGAAAAAAAATAAAATAGTAATAATAAAACAAAAATAAAAAAGGAGCGTTTTTTTTTACCTTTATGGTTGAGTGGAGCGGAATCGTGGCGTTGAAGACCGTACAGACTAAGCAGTTCTTTCATGGTAGATTCTGCATAATCTTGCATGGAGGCTTCATTGCTGTGAGAAGACTTATTTGGTGGTTGTTGCTGTTGTTGGGCTAAATATTGATTATGTAAAAGCCATAAACTATGCTGAACTTCAGCTTCAGAGAGTTGTGTCGGTTGATGCTCGGAATCTTCACCATCTGAGTCTTCTTCCGCGTCTTCCTCGCCCATGAACTCTTCGTCGCCACTATCTTCGTCGTGGTCCATCATGTCGCCATTGTCACAATCCAACTTGAGCGTAAGGTCCACCGGATCACGTGGCGCTTCCACATCTCGCACTCGATCGTCTTCATCATCTTCTTCGTCTGCATCATCTTCATCTTCGCCTTCGTCTTCACGCGGAGGATCACTACAATCCAAATTACCTGTCTGAATGGCCTGAGGCGACGTTAAATGGTTGAAGTGGTCACTCATTGTTGGTGCCGAACAGCTGACTTTGACTGGCCACAACAAAGTTCTCTTGAGTTGACTTAACATGGCGGAACTGGAATTGGATGCAACTGCAACTGCCGCAGCATTTTCACTCAGATCTAACGGTGAAGGCGAAGACGCCGAAGAGGCAGTCGAAGCTTGCGGAAGACGAATCTTGAGACTATCACAGTCAACATGGGCTTCTTCTGCTACCACTTCGTCGTCCAACACTCGGATATTCCGCGGCTGGAAATTCTTACGTTTATTCTTCCGACTTGGTTGTTCTTGCTGCTGCTGCTTCTGGCTCGACACCCTGGCCAGGTTATCTTCGTCACCAACACCGTTGCAGTCGTCGTCTCCCATTTCTCCAGGTGCTCCCAATCTTAACCCTACATCAAACAAGACTAAGTTAACCTTCTCTGTACCATACTCTTTACCGTTTCCCCATATATCTCTTGTCTCCTCTTCTCTTCCCATCTCACTTCCTTTTTCCCCACAGAAAATTCTAGGGTTTTCGAGCCAATAAGATAATTTTTTTAAAGAATATACAGTGTTCCCGTACCTGTTGGTAAGCTCATGCTGGGCAGCATTCGAAGGTACGATGCAGCTGAAGCCGGCGTGGCCGACGTGGCTGAACTAGATGTACTACACAAGGCACTCATGTTGGGGATGGGACAAGGAACCACTTCTTATCTTCAATGCGTGCCGTTTCGGGAGCATCCTAACAACCTAATGGGACAAACAATGAACGGATGGGTCAGAAGTGGGTTTTTTATTACTTTCTCTTTCAAGTTCACGTTAACGTAATTTTTGAATGGCCTTTACTGGATTGGGACAGAATAGGAATGATAGGAGAAACCATCGTTTTGCTCGAGTAAACGCAAAGTACTTCCATTAAAGATTTTTTTTTTTCAAATTGCCAAAAAAATGTTAAATTTTTTTTTTTTTTTAAAGTTGTCAATCGCGCGGTCTTGAGACCTGGCGAGATTCATGTCGCCCAAGCCATTAATCTGACCATTAACTCTATAATCCCTTTACCAAATGTAAGCCATACATCAGTCCATGGACTGAGCATGGGGCAAAAGTGAGCAAGCTTTGGTCAAGTAACGGTGTAACGTACTGTACGTCATCGTATCATGCGTAGGCTAGCTTTATTCTTCAAATGAAATGATTGATTGTGTACTGTACATGAAAAATACAGAGTTGCTCTTGAAGTAGCGATTAAATTTATCAAAAATAAACAATCAGTTCCATAGCCTGCTGTGCAAAACTACGTTACGATATATATCAGAATTTCTTTTACGGTATTTATTCC
>JAGJRP010000660.1:0-33378 GCA_022832235.1 Lepidurus couesii
TTTTATTTATTCTGATATCTATACGCCTAAAATAAAAATAAAAATTAAAGAAATGTAAGCTAAAACGCCTAATCTATCTGAGACCCAACCGGGGCTCGACGACAACCAAAATTGGTAAAAGAAAATTAAAGAAAGACGAAAAAGGCTCCTCGCCTCGTCACTGTTTACTTGGCTATAGAGAAAGCTCGACCAGCCTTCTAGAAACACAATAAGAGGCCTACTTCAGGTTCTATCTAATGATCAATTTGATCATTTGCTTTTGCTCAAAGCATCAATATTGACTAACCTCCATCATCGGACCCCTGTGGCCTTCCGGAACGCATTGAATTGCTCCAAGTATTGGTTGATGGTATCCGTGGGCTGATAAACATCATTGTAGCGGTTCTATAAATCAAGCGAAATTTAGACATAAAACGCTTACAAAAAGTAAGCCCCTTTTTCCGTCATTTTTCAAACGCTAAGAGTAAGCTTACTAAACTGAGTATGAACGCTGAAAAGGAAAAAAAAAAAAGAAAATAGGATTGTTTACATACCTGGAAATAAGGAGGAGGCGTGCTCGGTACACAACTCCCGAGGAAACCTTGCATAAATTCGCGCAGAAGTTCCCAGCACGCCGAAGGCACCACGCAAGGTTGGTATTCAACCTAAATAATCCACAAGACAGCAAAAAAAAGAAAAAAAAAGAGATTTATGAGCTCGCGATGACAAGTGTGTGTAAACGTTTACAAATCGCACCTATCAAACAACCTTCCCTCATATAAGCATATTCTATTCCAGATACCATCCCGAAATTTTTTTTTTAAAAAATCCACATATATGTTACCTCGACGAGGATGCCTTTGTATGTGGGTCCCATCGTCACCGATCCAATTTTGACCAAAAAGTCTCCTGCTTCATACCGGGTGCCTTTGGATTCAATCTTGGTCTGTTTTTTGGCCTGATACACGGAGGAAAGCTTGAGCATAAGGAGATCAAAGAGCGTATCCGCCGTGAGGACCACGGTTTTGTTGGTCGACTCCAAAATGGAAAAAACCGTCGCGGGTTGCTCTGAATTATGCAAAACGTGAACTGAGCGCGGATGACCTGCCAGGAGGGAGAAACAACAATATGACACAACCATTAATACATCTCTTGTTCGGTTAGGACTATATATCAACTTTATGAATTTCATATCTTTGATTCCCATCATCTTAGCATTTTCTCTCCCATAGAAGGCCAGGGCTCAACGTCTCTTGCAGTCAGAAACGGTTCAAACTTGGGACTTCCGTTGATAAATATTTTTATTTATTTTTAAAAAAAGAAGGAAAAGAACTCGCAGCGAAATTTCTCACGAATAGAGTTATCGCAAGAGGGTTAATAGCCCAAGAATGCGCTTAACTACATCTTGGGAAAGCCCTTAACGGAATCCCATGACTCTGCAATACCCCACGAAAAGCAAGAAGTGCCACGTACTTGAAGTAGCCAAGTTTAGCTCTTGCGCCCCCCAATTAGGTGCCTCTAGAATCTAGATAGGCGATAGACCCTTCATTTTGACAGACAACTTCAAGTGCGAGTCATGAGGGTGGCTTGTTTTTCTATTTTGCGGGTTAGTGTGTGGGAGGCTCACAGCACACAGAAACAGGCCAACTTAACTTATAACCCCCAGAATCCAACCCCTTAAACGCTTATGTACACCCTGGCTCACTTTTGCGTTGCGGCAACCCATCAAGTAAGTACTTAACCTATATGCCATCAGTCCCCCCACACAAACACCAGTCCTTAACGGTTTTCCAATTAATTCGAGCTTGCTGCTTAGTGTAAGAAACGAAAGAATGCGGGGAGAAAGCAGACAAATTACACCCTAGTTGAAACAAAAATATGAAATAAAGTCTGCTATACTCATTTAAAGATCACTTGATTGATTTCAAATCGATTTAAAATCAAAATGTGTAGATTTTGATGACTTCTCGTACTTTACATTCTCGTAAGAACGACAAGCTTTTTCTTTTGTTATAAGCTGTAGGCTTATTATCATTCAAGCTATTGGTCATGACGTCACAAACGTGTTGTAAGGTCGCTAACGAGGATGGTTACCTCGGTTACTGTTTCTAAGTGTAATCTATAGGCAGTAAAAACAGAATCAAAATATTGGTATAGCTAGTCAAGCTAACAAACTATCCCGTCAACGTCTTCCTCAGCCACATCTTCAATAGTCCGGATAATACTAAAAACTGATTCAAGAATGGAAGAAACTAACTGCTCCACGGAACGAAACAATAATTTTCTATTGAAATCCGTACTCGAAAAACGAACAATTCGTATGTTGTTTATTTTCAACAAGCACCGCCCCATGGGTGGAGCATTTGTAAACTTATGCTTATAAGTTATAATTGTTCGTTTTGGACTCGAGACTTTCCAAGTCGACTTCCGTAAACTTACAAAGCTTAGACTAAAACGAACACTTATAAGCGTAAGTCAAGGAAGTTTGGCTAGTCTAACGTACAAAACGAACGCCGACATGGTATACGACTGCGACGTCAGAAAGCCATGCGACTTAGCTTCTCTTAACTTCTTCACGTAATAGCTTAATTACTATTTGGTGTACCATGCGATGTTAAATATCACCAAAAACTAGATTTTTAACTCTATTTTATTACATAAAATTGTTTTAAGTGGCTAGAGCCGTGTAGTTCCCCATTTTTGAATTCCCAAATTAATTCGAGTTTGATGGTTAGTGTGAGAAACTAAAGAACTCGAAGGGAAAAGCAAACAAATTTCCCTTAACTTCAAACAAAATACCAAACAAATATCTACAATACTGACTTTAAAGTCCAAACCAGCACTTTTGGAGTTCTTAAGCCTCAAGAGAGGGAAAATGGGTAAAAAAATTTCATTTGCAGGGCGTCACCAGAAATGGTAAAAAGTCAGGGCCAGTTAAGTAGGTGTGAAAAATGCAGCATTCCTGGAATTCTAACGTACACAGTAATGGCTCACAGACCCCCGAGCCTTTATCAACAATTCTTTTGTGTTAGGAAGGACGTACCATGCCAAGACAGCTTGGTTGCTGAATCAGTAAAACACACGGACGTGACTGGCACATGCAAACTAGGAGAAGTCTATGCAAAAGAGTATCTACTGCTACTCGTTTTTTTAGGGACTCCATCTTAAACTAGGAAAAAAAGTATCTTAGCTGTCCGAAGTCTCCAAAAAAATAAACCAAAAAATAAAATGAAATAAAAAACACCGCGACAGGTACATACCACAGCGATTTGACAAAAAACAAGTCAGTCTTTAAAAAAGTAATGCATCGTACAAGTACTACAACCAGCAGGAGAAAACCAGAAGCTTTCTCAAAAAACTCCTTTGCTGCCAAAGGGTTATAATAAAATAACAAGATGGATAACCTTGCTCGCGAAAGATTATCTGGCGAGCTTGCTGCGTGCCTTTTTTCCACCCATTAAGCGTCAATCCCTCTCTCTCTCTTTTATAACGCAAACGTTTTGAAAGGACCCACCGCACTCATTTTGGCTTGAGCTTATTTTTTTCCGTTATTAAAAACAGAAAAGCGTTTGACTTTCCACTTCAAAACATTCCCCCTGTCAAAGGTCGACACAACACAGCATCTTCATAGCTCCTTTTTGCTGCTCTACTTAGTTTTCTCATGAGTCTTGGGCGTTACCTGTTTTCATATCAATTTAAGTCAAGTTAAGTCAAGTACTGTTATTTCTAGTTAACAAACTCTTTCCCATACCATTATTTTTTTTTACTAAAACGGCTACGAGGACCTTCACGTTTTCCTAAAATAAAAACCTTTAAAAAAGTTTCAAAGTTCGGAATTTTTTTTATTTTATTTTTTTAAATTAGGGATATGGGAAAAAGTGGGTCAAACCTTACAAAAGCCCCTTGCGATGTAAATGGATCCACTTGTATCTGGCAGCATAATAGAAAGACAGTTGATAAGGACCTTTCAACCTTCTTACGGCTTGGATAACTTTCCTCCGGGAAATTTTAGACGCCTTGTCATACATATAACACTCGGGAAATGTGATCTGTTAAAGGGGCGAGTATGAGTTCGTTACTCGAAAACGTGAGATCCCAAAATAAAGTTATTTGGCCTCTTTTAGAATCGAATTTCAAAATGGGTATTGAAAAAACTGAGGTCCAGAATTGTTTAATATATTTTTTCAAATTTTTCTTTTGAAAATTTTTCTGTTTGCAACAGTCGAAATCAAAGAGAATGAAGTTCCTTTTTTGGGGGTAAAATAAAAAGTGATACCTCTGTAAAAAAAAATTGAAATAGCCTGCTCCTGTTCATCAGAGACTTTTTTTAGCGACTGTTGCCAACACTGGCTGAACGTTCAAAACAACGCTGATTAAATGTCGACTGAAACGCATAGATCTGACGCAAGGTCTCAGCCGTTGCCTTAGACAGGGAAAAGGTCCCTCGAATCACTTCTTTCATAAATGAAATGGATGGAAATTAGGAAAAATATAAGTAAATCTTAACGGCGGGCCGACTAATCTTAATTTATACGATTCCAAGTGATGACAAAAAGAAATCAAAGCTCATTTTGAAAGCTAAGCTTTTTTACAAAACAAACATATTTTTAAATTGTGTAAAACTTTCTAGAAAGAAATTAGACAGGGTATCCCCCTTCATGTCAACTAGATTTGGCTTTTTGGAGTTCGATTTATGATGCACGATGCATTCCTCCTGATATCAATGTCAAGACATCTCCTTTTTTAAGCTGTCATCAGACATGCCCTGACATTAGGTATGCAAACATCAATCGATCTGGGATCTGATGGGCAGACCTCTGTCGAACCAGAAATTAAGAAAAAATGACAACTTGGCTCGAATGTAGACAAGGGCTTTGAAAGATATGGAACCCAACTCAGCATTCTCATAATTCATCGATTCTCACGAGTTCTTGTAACCCAGTTTAACCTAAGTTATCTGATCAGTACACGAATGTAACTCACTCAAAAATTAACTGCTCAAACAGTCTGTAGTGCATGTCGAGTTCTTGCAGTCGTGAGCAAAAGAAAAAATGCAAAAATTTCCCCGCTTAATTATTGCCGTTTTCCTAGGTATTGCTCGCCTACCTTTCCATTCCTTTCTGGTCACAAGTTAAAAAGAAAACCAGCTAGGTCCTAAGAATTTTCTTCTTAGTTTATTTTTTTGCCCACGACTGAACACAAACGCCACCTACAACATCTTACGGCGTTTGACTTAGTTTTACTTTGAAAGTAGTTTTACTTTGAAATCCTCAACATCAAACTATATAGTTATAGGGTTCTACAACAATAGATACGCCCCTCAATTGCGAAAGTTCGCAAGCATTTAAAGCTGTAAGTATATAAGAACTATTTGATGAACTCAGCAAAAAGAAATTAACTATGCATACAATGTAATGTTTCTATTTTTACCTAGTGTTGGCACTGAAGAGTAGGTCTCGCAATCAACCAAAAAGGTCCCTGTTTGGAGTGCACCCAAGGCAGTGATCCGCTTCCCTAAGATCTCTGTAATTTGGGAGCCAGTTTTACCTTCAAGGCCGGAAAAAAGCTGCAACCTGAACGAAACAATTATAATAATAATTTATAATTATAATTTATAACATACTGTTCAGCATCCTACAATTCAGAACTGTCGACCTAACTTAACTACCCTTTCTCTCAATCTCATGAATTTCTTTGACAACCACGCGAAACAATATACAAATTATACACTTATTATATACTTACACTGTGACCCCCATGTTTGGCTAATAAATACTAACGAAAATTAAGCTTTTCCATACTGAAAAGAAAAGAGAACCACTGTTTGTTTGTTGTTTGACTCGTTCAGTCCAAGCGGGAAAAGGCTCAAATCAAAGGTGTTGTCAATAAAGCAGAACGATAAAAGTTTGGTAGCCCACGCTACCTATTGTCTATAAAGCGAAACAACTGTGATTTTCGTTGCTCGAACAGTAGGTGGCGTAAGTCAACTTATCCCTTTCTTATTTCTGTTTCCTGTTGAATTTTTGGAACATCCCGGAAACCCCGGTGAAAAAAATGCTTACAGCAGTGAACTTTAACAGAAAATTGCATAGGCGGCATGTTATTGCCAAGGATGCGTCTCTTGCACTGGGTTGGAAACGAAATTAATTTATAAGGTCGGACTAGGAATGTCATAAAGATATATGTCCTTCCAATCTCGTATGAGAAATTATTGGACAGTAATACTGACACCGGCACGGTTACAAGATTGAACATGCAAAGCCCAACCCGGTCGAAAGGGCACGTCATTATTTTATACGGAAACTTGCTGTTTCTGCACGCGAAATTGGCACACTAGTCGTATAACTGTAATTCGATCTACAAACTATATTATTAGTTAGGGAAGACACAAACTTTACCAATTACCATGCATATAAGTATAAAACCTTCTAGTTCTGCAAGTGATTGCAAGATTTATACGAGAATATCCTCCACACAGATTCGAATCGTAGAAAGAGCGACAGGAACAGAATTGAGCCGCATGAAAGAAAGAATCATGGAAATTCCGCTGGCTATCGCAAAAGAACACGCCAAACTTAATTCCCATTTATAGCTTTTTCTTCCCTTTCTTTACGACGGAAGGGGCTCCACTCAAGAGTCATTTAGCGGTTTAACTCATCTTTTATGTCACGTAAAAGAATGACGATCGATCGATTAGCGTAGTACAGTATTCACAGCCTCCTCCAACCCAGCTAACTTCGATTACGATCCTATGTGTTAGCCCACCCTTTGCTCTGCCCTCAACTCGGCGATCTATCAAAGGTTGAAAGAAAAAAGTCATCGCTATATATCTTTGATGACCTCCGACTCCCACCGTAAACAGTTCTCTCGGATTACAGTACGATGCATGGCTACTAAGCAAGTCTGAAATCGAAGGAGAAGGTCCGTCAAACCCCTGACCGATCCAACGTGTCCTCTCTGACGAGAATAACTAAATCATCCTCGATTGCCTCTAGAATTCGCAAATACTATTCAGTCAGCACGGTAGTCGAAGGCTCAGGAGCAAATAATCAAGTCTGCAGAACTTCACAAAATAAATCCTAAAGCAACAGATTCAGTTCCCCAGGAAATAGCATTGGCCCCTGTCATGGTCTCTAAGCGGACTATTCAATTTCCTTGAAGATTCTTATAAGTCTGCAAGAATGTGGGAAGGTCCTTTTCTTTTGAGGGGAATATATATATAACATATAAGGACCCGAGAAACTTCGACATAAGAGAAACACGAAGAAGGCCGCCAGCACCGGCAATAACCCAAAAAGCTGTAATATAAGCCGTCTAAAGTTTAGCCCTGTTCTTTGGTTCAGGTTGCTTGGCAACCATTGATCGGAAGGCAGCTGCTGGTTCCATACATACAACCTTAACGTCCCCCCTCCCCCCCTTCCACATATCACACGATACTATACGGGATAGACCTAAGAAAAGCCGGACCGACCCTAAGCCTCCTCCAGTAACTCCCTATAGTCAGCCCGCGTTCGTTGGTTTCCCCTTAGATTCTCTATAACTGCTCTTGCCTTGGCGCCTTATGCATACTCATACACACAAACACTCTTTGCTCTCTTATAGCTTTTCCTCCCTACACGTCCGCCTATCCTCCAACGACGGATGCCTTTCCTATATCCATATTTTTCCTCCCAACAACGTCTTCGCTCTAGTTCTGCTCTGACCAAGGCGTTCGCAAGACCTTCCCAACTCCTCCTCCCGGTGTACCAAATTACCTCATCTCGTAGTCATGGCTCTTAAGTAGGTTTTCATTTCGTTGACGTGACCCACGAAAAAAGCTGCAGGAGAATCGTCTTCTTCTGTCCCATTTCCTCCTCCGAGATAAGAAGTTTCCTGAGTGCCCTTCTGCAGGGTACGTTTAATATTCTTGGGACTCTTACTCAAACTCGCAGAACCCACCCCAGAGAAAGAGAAACAGAGACGAAGAGACGGTAGGGGAGCACACAGTTGGCCTAGATTATTTGCAGTTTGCACAACTCTACGAAAACTCAGCTCTTCTCAGGAGACTTGACGGTGTCCATAGCGGCGCCGTCATCGTCCTCGCCGTACAACTCCAGCGGCAGTGGCTGAGATCGCAGGAAAAGACTCCGACTCGGTATCCAACGCACCAGAGACGGAAAACGAACAGCTCTGAGCTTTTCCCTATTATCGCAAAAGCATTGGCCCAGACCAGCAGCAGTGTGTGTGTGCCGTGTGAAGAACTGTTGCTGCCATGACAATCATATCCCACCCACGAGATTTCTGTGCTTCCTGTGCCTAAATAGAAACCTCCGTAAACCCAAGTTATCACATTCACCCTGTTCTACTCTCTCTTTGCATATCATTCCGGAGACGTTATATGTATGCAACGAACTGACAACTGATCGACGCTCCGAAAGCGAAAAAGGTTTGGGATTTGCGGAAAACGTTTGACCTTTTGCTCCCAGAAATGCATGTGTTGTATACAGTAGAACAGCCAAGCCTTTAAAAGTGCTTTTAAGAATCTGGAGGAATGCCAATTAGTAGTAAAAAAAAGAGAGAAATTCCACTGAGAATTTGACTAGGAAAAAGAAGGCACGCAGGCGAGGGCAACATATGTGTGGCCAGTGCGCCGTGATTTGCTCTGTATTTCGTTTTCCTACCAAAGAAACCATTTTCCAGAGAAAGAAAAAAGGACTGGGGGAGGGGGATTGCGGCATTGGTACACTAACCAGATAAGACAGTAAAAGTAATTAGGATTGATATAAGGCAACGAGGCTATGATATCGGGTTGGGGGATCCAGAGAACATGGCTCATTTTTTGTTGTTGTTTTTGTACTGACTGGGAATGTTTCCATTTATTTCACAGATTGGCTGAGGCCTTTGAAAGGGTACCGTTTGCAAGATTTGCTGGCGAGTGATTCAATTTGAAAAAAGAAAAGGGAAATAATAAAAAACATCAGAGGATGTCGTACGACGACTATGGACACCACACGGGTCTTCTAAGTGCATCAAACGCCAACAGATCGCCCCACCGTTCGTCGACGACGACCAGAAGGACGCCTGACGTCGGCGTCTCGTCTGCTTATGCGCGATCTTCATCGCCTTTAAGTACGTCTGCTCGAGGAAGTCCTGTAGCCCGCAAAGCTCGCTACACATCCGTCCCGGGCTCGCGATCTACAGACAATTCCCCTTTGCATTTAGTGGAGCCGCATCAGCATCATCCGCACCACCACCATCATGGTGGTGCAGGCAGTGTTGTTGGGTCCAGTTTCGTGCCAGTGAATCGTTATCCCATCAACAGCAGCTTTGCCGGTGTCTCCTCCTCTGCAGTTGACGAGTTTGCGAGTAGCACCATGATGGATCCTATGGATCGCCGGGCGGGCGGGGGATCTTCCGGAGCAGGGCCGGGCGGCGTTGTGGGATCCTCGGTAATCGCCAACTCGGGCTCCCATCACCGATCTCGCTCTGCCACCCGCGCCACTGGCTCAGGTATAAATCGCTCATATCACTCGCTGGATCGTGACGGACACGACCGCGAACGGGAGTTTATTCCCATTCGCGAGGGACGCGATTTGCGAGATCGTTCCACAGAACGAGGCATGGAATCCTTGAGTCGGCGAGATCGTTCTATGGATCGCTCCATGATGGTCGACGAGGAACTCATGTACCGCGAATCAGGCGGTGGTGGTGGTGGTTTAAGTGCAGGTTTGTCGCGGTCGTCGCGTCAATCGCCGGCCGTGGACTTGGGCATGAAAGCCGGTGGCGTTGGTGGTGGGAGTGGCAACACTCGCGAGAGTTACCTCATGGAATTACAAAGCCAAAACTCGGAATTATCCCGTGAACTGGGGCAGCTCAAGAAAGAGCTCGAATTGACGAACCAGAAACTCGGCTCGAGCATGCACAGCATCAAAACATTCTGGAGTCCCGAGTTGAAAAAGGAACGTGCTCTTCGCAAAGAGGAATCCGCCAAATACTCGCTGATCAATGATCAGCTCAAGCTCCTCAACTCGGAAAATCAGGTACTGGAGCGTTTTTACCTCGAGATTTAGAAGAAAATGCCCCTTTTTTCTTGCAAGTTTGTCTTTTCCTTTGCTGCAATAGAGACGTGCTTTTCCAGCGAACGGATGTTCTAACTGCGAAAGAGGCTTTGGGATCCTCGCCCACACTAAACTTTGCTACAACTATACCCGCAAGCGCAAAGACGCTAAAAATGTTCAATCTATTATTAAACCCACCCTCCTGGTGCTTCTGTATTAGATACTCGGCGTTCTCTGGTATCAGCCAACGTTTCTGTAATGAGTCACTGTTTTTCTAAGACTAATTTCTGCAGTCTTAAGCCGTTCAAGGTTGAGCAACTCTTGTGTTATGACCGTTATATGCCCGGCTACAACTCCTAAGAGCAGCCCCATGAAAAAACGGAGGCTCTAGACGTATAACAATACGAACATGAATGGCAGCCTTTCGCCAGCCAAACTAGGTCACCGGTCTTAGATCGATTTTTCATTCCATGAAAATGCAAGCCAGTCGGCTAGTCATCGCTCTCTCTCTCTCTCTCTCTCTCTCTCTCTCTCTCTCTCTCTCTCTCTCTCTCTCTCTCTCTCTCTCTCTCTCTCTCCCCGTCACACCCCCTCCACACACACATACAAAAACATAAAAAGGCACATCTTGTAAGGTCTACTATTACCCACTCACCCAATGTAAAGCGGTCCAACCTTAACATGGGGTTCGGGGTTTGGAAGAGCATTGCAATCAGTGCACTTCATTATCATTACGGAATCCATTAAGTTTGCCCCAAGATCAAGGTTCCTTTTCTCTCCAGTAGCATGTCAAAATTACATTTCTCTTCTTTTCTTTTTTACTCTCACTTTGTACGTTTACGTTCCAAGTTTACGTTACGGACGTTACGGACAGAGCAAGAGAAATGGAGTAATGTAAAGACACGAGAGAGAGTAAGCAGAGTTCGTTGAGAGGATACGCAGCGCAAGATCTGCTTTGTTCTCCCACTGTTCTTCATTCTGTGTTGCTACATCTGCTAGAATCGATTAGTTTACCGTAAAGAAAAAAAGAGATTCTGGAGAATTACATAAGTGATTCATAGACAGTTTGCCGGTACCATGGAGACGTTCAGGGATTTAAATTATACTATTATACAAAATTCCTGTTGTGGCTGACAGAAACAGTAAAGAAATTTCCAAACTTTTGAAAAAATCAAATATAATTGAACTTTCCTGTTAAAAACGTTAAGATGGAGAATGCGGGATAGTATTTGGCTGGTTGCCATCTTGTTTTTAATTCTATTTTCGGCCATCGATCCCCACCAAGAAGCCAGAGCATGGATTGCGTTTATATGAGAACGCGAAAGAAAGGAAGTCTCTGTGGGCAGACTCTGGGAGCCACGCAGTTTTATTTTCATTTATTTCTCTTTTTCCTTTTGGAACACTTCAAACTCTGGAAAATACCGCATTCCTAAATAGAAAAGGAAAATCGAAAATAGGAAAATCCCACAAACAGATCTATAACGTTGTCTGCCATACACCTCGTTCAAGAAAACCCAAGCGAATCCGAGAATCCCTGAAAGTCTATTAGTGCCAAAAAGAAACAGCAACAGAAAATAGAATAGAGCAGTCTAAGCTTTGCTGAAATTACTACAAATAGTGCCAAACATTAGCTTTGACGTAAGGTTGAGCTAAAGAAAACATAAACTTCCAATTACTCTGTTTTTACGATAAGTTTTATTAGCAATGAGTTGCCAAATGTTTAGAATCTCCTTTACAATACCAACACAGTACTTTGAGGTACTTTGAGGTGGAGTAGTACCAAGCCGAAAGTGTACGGGGAAGATACCGTATAATCGACTTCACCATGCATGCGAGTCCGCCAGTGAATGCCTTAAAAAGAAGCATTTCATTGTCGCTAACAATGAAACTAAGGGGCTAAGGGGCGATGTCGCACTCTGACTGGACGGTATCTTCGCTTTGCATACGTTTTCTCTGTACTGGTACATGGATCTATTGTTGCCACGCCGTTATAAAAACCTGAGACGGTTCGAAACATGAAATGTATGCTTGACGGACATCTTTTAGCACACATAAATACTACATAATAATAACAACAGAAAGAAATGGGTCGAGAAATGCCTTTTACGTATGACGGGCAAAAGGCTGTATAGGAAGAAGAAGCCGGAGACAGCAATAAGGGTTTTGGAGGTGCGTTTTTAGCGACCAAACAGAACAGGGCAGCATTGCATGCAGGGGAAGCTTTTGCTTTGACGTCATGGATCAATGAAAGGAGGCAAGGGAGGAAATAAAGAAACAAGCTATTCATTCCTTTCTAAAAGTGTAAAGACAAACCCAGAACACGCGCCTTCTAATTAGTAAGGACCTTCAAAATCCAAAACTCTCTCATCTCTCAAGTCCTTTTACTACCCCCACCCATTCACCCTCTTGTTTAATGTTTTTTTCCCCTTTTTTTTTGCTTTCCACGTGCTGGCAAGTACCCCCCGTTCTTCAGTTATCAAATCTTCCAGTTATCTTCTTCAATTAGCCAAACTTAGAATCCCCTCTAAGCCGAACGGTACAGAAACGAAGAAAAAAATATTCCGAGGACTGAACCGGAGACACAAATATAGAAATAGCGATTTGCTTCATAAAAGAAGCCATAGCTATAGTTAACTGCCATTTCCCAAATGAGGAAGTTTAACCTTTTGGGAGGCACTATACTGGGTATCGTAAAAAATACTGTCATAAACCTTAAGCTGAAGGAACCTCTGGGGAGTTTTTGGGTGTCACAGCTGGGTATGCATTTCTGCAGCCAGCACAACACAGCACAGCACTATCAACTTAAGAGTGCGCTCCTTGCTGGATAATTGCTCGTCAGCAACAGAAAAATTTATAAGGAACACGGTTCCGCAATTTCAGGAAACACTAACTGCACAGAAACGGCTTTATTTTTTATATTTTTTGTGGGGAGGGGGCAGAAATAGAAAAACTGCGATGTGGTGTGCGCTGACCGAATTAACAGTGTTTGACTTGCTTTTTCCCTTTTTTTCAGAAACAAGCCATGCTTGTCCGACAGCTGGAAGAAGAGCTACGGATTCGAAGCATGCAAAATCCTGGTCTGGAAATACGACAGCAAATGGAAGCCTTGTATGCTGAAAACGAGCACATGGGGCGAGAAGTTGCCATCCTCAGGGATACTTGCAAGGTATGTAAACCCCCAAAGTCTTAAAGTTCGCGTTTTTTAAACAGAAACAAAAAAGGGAGTGCGGGAAAAGTCACGGAAGTCACTGCTTTGCGTGTTGAAATTCCGGCTAGAAGCGCCAGTCTCTTCAACTCCCGGAAAGGAAGCATGCAATTGAGGAGGTTGAAGGGTTAGATTAGCGAGCAAGGATTTGAACACAACACCTTAATTAGCATACCAGCCGTGTGCCCTGTGCTCCCGAAGTTTTGGCTTTGAAAGTTAAATTCCTTTAGAGCTAACAAGAAGTTGGGAAATTGGATCTTCCCATGTTATGCATAGTATCGAACGCTTTTTCAATGTCCTTTTTTCCCCTTATCTATAGGAATTGGAACTTCGTATTGACACCCAAAAGCAAACTCTTCAATCCCGTGACGAGAGTATCAAAAAGTTGCTCGAAATGCTTCAAAACAAGGGCATGGGTAAGAAAGATTTTTTTTTTGTTATTGATTCCTTCGGAAGGTAGCGTTTTAATTAACTTGCTTTCACAGGTAAAGACGAGGAGAGGATGATGTTACAGCAAATGCAAGCCTTGGCACAAAAGCAGGTCTGTAGTTTACGAGATTTCAATTTAGATTTTCATTTGTGAACCGCGAATGTGATCGTCTGAACTCTGACGGGTTACGCAGCAACAGCACGTTTTGTTTGTGCGTAAGCCCTAGCTAAAGTGTAACCTAGACATTTACACATACGTTATATACGCTCACCGCACACGCTTTGTATTGATTTGTGCTTTCTGCTGTTGCAGTTGCACAGTGTTCCCGTGCATGAGCCAACCAAGCGTGTGACAATTTGCTTGGAAGGCTTTTCTGTTTATCTCTTTCCACCCCAAAAGTAATTTGGGGGTTGCAGCTTCTTTTCCATCTTCCATGTGGTTCTCTTCTCTCCCTGTCTTACCCTTTTCTTCTGAATGGGGTTTCCCAAGAAAAATAAGTTTTTCTTCCAGCTCTCATTGCATACTCGACAAACGCGAAACTTGACGCGTCAGAACTTTTACAGTGATTAGTATACGTCTGGAATGCGTCCAGCTTGAAGACAATACTGATGAGTGGTAGTCAAGCTAACTAGGGTTCAACACTTGTATGAAAAAGTAGCAAACTTCCTCGTCAGACATCGACAACAAGTCATGTGAGCCGCAGAAGACGAATGATCACTAGACAACAACGTTACAGGGAAAAGATAGATTAATTTCGCTGCATAAAATGGAGCATGTGCGCAAAAAGGGTTTTTTAGCAAGAGCTGAGCAAGAGTCTCAAAGGACTTGCTTTGTCACGCCCGTTTTTTTTGTTCTTTGGCTTACAGTATATGGACCTCTGAAGAGCCTCTTCAGCCCCCTATTATATTGTCGACAATATCAAGATTATAGGACACGGACAGCTAGTTCGCACATTCTGGGCTAATTTTTTGTCGCCTTCCTTCTGGATGCTGCCATCCTAATCTCCTTCATTAAGGGTGACAAACTACTGTACTGTACTCCCTCCTTCGAGACTCCTTAATTTCAAGATCGCATTGCACTCCGTGCTAACTTGCTTGTCACTATGTCAATTGGCAAGGGGGTCCCTTGCCTTCAAATTTCTGTTCGTTGTAAACAGGAAACAGAAATTCCTTTGTTTACGTCTTAGAGCTATGATTAACCTGACGGAATACCGTGATGTTCTTGTATAAACCCAATCAGGAACGACAAAAATACCCTCGTGATTAAGGTTCCCGTAGTGCTTAGCTTTCTATGCCACGATAGCATGGGGGAAATAGAAGCACCTTACGTAGAAAGCACGCAAGATTTTCACAAAAATGTTTAACAGTAATGTAGGTAATATTACTATAAAGTACAGAAGAGTTTTGCTTGTTTCCCTTTTGTTACTTTCGATGCGCAGAAGCAATGCGCGTCTATATACACCCATGCAAAGCACTGCGCGCCACCTCGTAGTAACTTAGGTGTAATGACAACGAGTGGAGCTATACGGAAGCCTTAACAAAGGGTAAAAATAAAATAACCTAGAAATGCAAACAAAGATAAGTAAAACGAAACTTAAAAGGTAGCAATGACAAACAGAAGAAAGCTTTGCCGTAATACAGACAGTAATTATTGCTTTCAAACAGAAGAATTTTAAAGAAAGTGATTAGAGATAATTAAGCATTTAAAATGAGAATATTTGAATTCCACATATCGCAGTCGAGTCCCACATGGACCAATAAAGGGTAGCGAAAGTGTGTGTGTAAGGGGGGGGGGGGATCAGGAAGAAATTTGACTAAAAAAAGGACAGGAAAGGGGGTGATCCCAACGACCTTCCCTTGGGGTAAAGCTAAGTAAAAGCCTTTGGCATCGTCATTAAAAGACCCAAGTCTCCCCTATATTTACTCGATTTGCATCCAGACAAAAACGAGAGACGAAAAGGCGAAGAAATGTAAAGGGATGGGGGTGGACGGAAGAAACCAAACGACATTCCCAAGAAAAGCAAAAAACATCAACCAAAAAGAGTTCACCACTCAAAGTGCCTTTGTGTTTTGTATTTGTCGAGACACTTCAGACATGGAAAATACTTCATAGCTTGCAGGTGTTCAGGATTTCTGCACCAGGAATATTCATTTTGCTAGTACGCGGACTCCCTTTTACGCTCATGCCGGAGAATGTGTGACAGAAAGAGGGAAACGTGGAATATTTCGTTAGCTTTCTAGTTTGTTTTTCAGTTTTTCGGTCTGTTTTTGTCGCCCGTGTTTTTGTGAGATTACTTCTGAGTTTTGCAACCGTAATCTGGTTTTTTATGCATCCATTTCTTGTATTGAGTATAAAGACGAGTCAAAACTGGTTGTCATGTTTATTTGACTTTTTTTTTCGTTCTAACTTTTCTTTTTTGAAATGTGCTCGGTTGCTTCAACAGTTGGAAGAGTTACGCTGCGAGATTACGAGAAGGGATCAAGAGCTGTTAGCCATGGGAGCCAAAATGAAAACCCTCGAAGAACAACATCACGATTACCAAAGACATATTGCTGTGCTCAAAGAAAGTCTCTGTGCCAAAGAAGAGCATTACAACATGATTCAAGCCGACGTAAGTGAATTATATTTCCTATTTCTGTGCTCTGTCTGATACAAAAAGAAAGTTCGGATACTGTGTATTACAGTGTTATTACGACGTTCTTAATTGGTTGCTATCCAGTAAAGGGTCTGTAACAAAAAGAAAATCCAATTTCTGAAGCAATCTGTCTGGTTAAGGTTATGTCAATACGGTTAAGGTTATGTTCTGCTTAATATTATAGTTACGGCTGTCTGGTCTTACGATTTAATCGGAATTTCTTTTGTGTGTTTATATACAACAGGTAGAAGAATTACGTCAACGCTTGGAGGAGAAGAATCGTTTAATTGAGAAGAAGACACAGGCGGCTTTACAAGCCACCCAAGAGCGAAATCGACTCAGTGTGGAATTGAATGAAGTCCGCGAAAACACGGATATCAAAGACCGCAAGATCAACGTTCTGCAACGCAAAGTAAGCCATTTTTATATACACTATTTGGAACGCCAAATCATCCATTCCGACCATTTTTCTTTTGGTTCTTATCGGTATTTTTATTCCATAATTTCACAATTCTTTGGAAATTAAAGTAATCAGTTTTTAGGACTAATTAATGTTCTTGTTGACTTATGTTCTTATCGGTATTTTTATTCCCTAATTTGACACTTCTTTGGGAGTTAAAATGATCCTTTTTAGGACTAATTAATGTTCTTGTTGATTTATGTTCTTTAATTAGTACCCGGAAGTTTGGTTGTACTCCTTATCTTCCGGGTTTTTTATTACGAATATAACTTTTTTTAGTACGTGGATTATGAGTTTCGACAAGTTTCTTGAGTTTCAGCCCCCACGAGACAAAAGTTTTCCTCATTTTCTTCAGTTGACGTTGCAGAAAACTTCCCGTTCACGTTCCTGACAAGCATACCCCCAAAACGCCTTGGTTGTAGTTGAAAGAAAGAAACTAAGTTTCCCGAATCTTGCTTAAGTTCGTGTTTTAGTTAGCTCGGAGACCTTCTCCTAAAAAAGGACAAGAAATGTATAATAAGTTAAAGGGGGCGGGGCTTTAAACTTAGATTGAGAACTTGGAAGATTTGCTCAAGGAAAAGGACAACCAAGTGGACATGGCCCGAGCCCGTATGACAGCTATGCAAGCTCATCATTGCAATTCCGAAGGTGCCTTGTCATCCTTAGAGGAAGCAATTAGCGACAAAGAGAAGCAAATCGCACAGTTGCGCGAACAACGGGACCGGGCCGAGCAGGAAAAGCACGAAGAGCGCGATTTGCATGAACGCGAAATCGCCGAGTACAAGATGAAGATGCACGCCTTGGAAAGCGAAGTGGAAAAGCTGGGCGTGCGATTGGAACGCGCACAAGCCGAGAAGGACAAATTGGAGGCCAAACTCGAGAGTTCGCAGTCAGATTTGGGGAAATCCAAAGCCGAGCTCGATCGGATTCAAGGCGACGCTGGGAAGAGTTCAGCGGACTGGGAAACGGCCAAGCAACGCGTTTCGCGCATGGAGATGGAGAACGAACGCTTCAAAGTGGAGAACGAACGCCTCCGAAGCGAGTTGGAACGTTCGCAAACCACGTTCGGCCGCAGTCAGCTGAACGTGAGTGCGGAGATTGAGCGCATCCAAGAACGCCTGGACAAATCGCAAGCCGAACTCCGTCGCTCCCAAGCGGAACTCCGCATGCACCAAGCGGAGTGGGAGCGATCCCGCGCCGAGGGGGAGCAACTCCAAGAGAAAGTGGAGAAATCACAGGGCGAAATCTATCGCTTGAAAGCCAAACTGGAGAACGCTCAATCCGAACGCGAAAACTTGCAAGACGAGTACGAGCGATGCCAAGGCACCGTGAACAGACTGCACGCGGAGCGAGACAAAGCTGCGTCTGACGTGGAAAAACTACGCGAGGAATTAGAACGCTCCCAAAGTACGTTGGGCAAATTGCAATTGCAGGCTGAAAAGACTCAGCAAGCCCTCGACAAGGCTCAGAGCGATTCCGACCGTCTGCAGGAACGCCATGACAAAACGCAAATGGAACTGCGCAAAGTAGGTTCCATTACACAGTCTTTTTCTATGTTTTTTTTTTAACTGGAAGGAACTTTTTTATAATTATTTTTAATATACGCTTTTAACAGCTCCAAGCCGAGAAAGAAAAGACGATCTACGACTATGAAAACCTTCAGGCACAGCTAGACAAAGCGCAGGGACAATGCTCTCGGGTCCAAAAGGAGAAAGAGACCATGCAACTGGAAGTGGATCGAATGCGCGACAAACATGAAAAGGCTCAGGTAATAATTTAATAAATCTCGTAGTAATTGGCTCGACCGTAACTTGTTCTTTTCTTTCCTTGCTGCCCTTTTTAAGGCGCTATTGACACGGGCCCAGAAAGACAAAGAATCCGCGACCTTAGACCTACAGAAAGTGCAAGAAGAGGTCGACATCATGCGGGCGCAAACAGCCAAAGCGGGACGCGATAGGGAATCGCTGCAGAGCGAGCTCGAAACTGTACGGGATCGTCTGGATAAAGCGCAGTTACTAGTCCAGAAATTCCAGGTATACCTAGATTCGTTTCATTCCTTTTAGAAAGTCTTCCATTCGATTCCACAGATTAAATTTTTTGTAAAATTATTTTACTTTCTGTAACCTAGATGCGTTTTTCTTGTTTTTATTTGTGTTTCTGCAGGCTGAGCGTGATGATATCAGCACTGAAGTGACCATTCTTAAAGATAAGCTGGACAAGGCCCAGATATTGTTGGCTAAGGTCCAAGAAGACAAAGAAAACTCTGTTAGGGAGTTAGATCGTGTGCTGGAGAAATATGATCGGTAAGACACTTTACAACATTTCTTTTTAAAAAGTAGAAATACTTTTTTATATAAAAACAAGCAGTGCTGACGAATGATTCTGTTTGAAAAAATATAGATCCCAGGGTGAGCTGTATCGCTTACAGGGCAAGTTGGATAGCGCACAAGCCGAAATGGAGCGCTTCAAAATGGACGCCGAGAAATCGCTGTTGCTATGCAACAAATCGCGCGAAGACGCTCGACGCGCCCAGGAAGAGTTGCAGAGCACACAGGAAAGTCTGGACCGCGCGCTTTTACAACTCGCCAAAGCGAAGGAAGCCGAGGAAAAGTGGAAAGAAGAGCTCGACAAGCACGCTTTGGATAACGAACTCATGCGGGACCGTTACGACAAAGCGCAAATGGAAGTCCGTCGGGTAACGGCCGAGAAAGAAAAGCTGGAGAGTGAGATCGATCGGCTGAGTTTTGAATTGGATCGCGCCCATGCCCAGTTCGGCAAAGCCCAGAGCTCCCAGGAAAAACACCAAGAAGAGCTGGCCAAAGCACAAGTGGAACTGGAAAAAATCCACGAGAAATACGACCGGGCTCAAGTGGAGCTCCGTCGCGTGCACGCCGAACAAGATAAAATTCGCCTCGAGTACGAGACCCAGAAAGATGAGATCGAGCGTTACGCCACCCGCATGGGTAAGTATCAAGAATCCCAAGACCGTGCCAAAGAGGAGCAAGAGCACACAGCGTTGGAACTGCTGGGTGCCAAAGACAAATTGCAGCGTGCCCTCGCTGATCTGGATCGGTTGAGCATGTTGAAGGATCGACAAGATCAGGAGTTGGCAAAGTTGCACGTCGATTTGGAGAAATTCGAGGATTCCAAGTCTCGCCTGCAGTTCGACCAGGATAAATACCAGAGTGAGATCAACCGATTGCAAGCAGAGGTGGATCGACTCCGCGAGCGCTACGAGTCGAGTCAACAAGAGCTGCATCGACTGCGAATTGCCAACGAACGTCTGGAGAGTGAGCTCGTCAAAGCCCAGAGCGAGTTGGAGCGCAGTCAAGTGCAAGTGGGTAAGATTTCAACTTCACACGAGCGTTATCAGAGCGAGATGGAACGCATGGCCATCGAGGTGGAGAAACAACGCGACAAATGCGAACGGGTCCAAGCGGATTTACTCAAAATCCAACAGAAGTGGGAGCTGAGCGAAAGCGAGCGCGAAAAGGTGCAGCTGCAGCTCCAACAAGCGGAATCTTACAAAGAGAGGGTTAGTGGCAGTCAAGATAAGCAGCGCGAGGAGCTCGAGCGACAACGGATCGAATTCGAGAAACTGCGAGACCGTCTAGCTCGCGCTCAGAGCGAAATCGAGCGGGTGACGGAGGCCAAGGATAAGGCTGAGTTGGAGTCGACTCGCCTGGCGCGTGAATTCGAGAAGAAATCCCAGAGCGCTCTAAAATACCAAGAAACGACCGAGGCCGCCCGCGTCGAGTTTGAGCGGATGGCCAACGAGATCGGGAAGTACCGGGAGCGCCTGGAGAAGATGCAGGGCGAGCTAGTGCGCGTCCAAGAAGAGAAGACCAAGTCCGAGTCTGCCTTACGAAGCACACAAGCAGAACTCGAGCGGTACCAGCAGGTCGCCAACAAGAGCGTCGACAGCGAATCGCTGCTCAAACAGTACCGCGAGGACATGGCCAAACACCAGAAAGTGTTGGAGTCGGCGGTAGCGGAAGCCGCCCACTTGTCCAAGGAAAGGGACCGCTTGACGGCCATATTGGACAAGCGAGAGAAACAGAGCGAGAAAATTGAAAAGCAGGTAGAGCGATCCGAACACGACTTGCGTCAACTTTCCTCCGAACGAGACCAACTAGTTAACCAATTAGAGAAGTCACAAGAGATGCTCATGAGCTTCCAGCAGGAGTTGCACCAACGGGACACGGACTTGGAGCGAATCCGAGTGGAAAACGACCGTCTGAAGAAGGAGCAAGAACGGATGCTGCGGGACGTCGAGCACGGATCGAAAGAAGTGCTGCAAAGCAAAGAGCACGAAATGCAGAAGGTTCTGCAGCAATTGCAAGGCCAGGAAAGGGAGTTGTCGAAGATACAACAGGAGCGGGAGAAGGAGCGGAACCGGGCGGAAAAGGCGGAGAAGGAAGTGGGCCACCTGCAGAAGCAACGGCAGGACAATAATGGCCGGACGGAAGTGGAGCTGCAAGGTTTACAAAAAGTCATCGAAATGGAGCGTTCACGAGCTGACAAAGCGGAATCGGCGCTCCAGGAACAACAAAAACAGTTACAGGCCCTACAGAAATCTTTACAACAGCAACAACAGCAGTTGGGTCAACAAGAACAGCACTTAAAGGAGCAACAGAAGCAGATGGCGGCCCAACAGCAAGAAATCGCTAACCTGCAACAACAGTTACAGCGCCAAGCTGCGGCCAATCCCAACCCCAACGAGGTGGCCCAGACGCAGAAATTGCGCAAAGATTTAGAAGTAGCGCAGCAGCAACTACAACAAATGAATGATGAGCGTAATAAAATGCAAGAGCAAGTTCGTAAAGCACAACAGGAAGTGCAGGCCGCCGTCACAGACAGGGAACGGTTACAAGCTCAATTAGAGATCTTGGTACAGGAACTTGCCGACAAACAGGTCAGTCCTTCAGCCGTCCGGCATAGATGTCGTTACCGTATTACCGTAAAAGAAAAGACCAGAAATGGCAGCTTGAACCGTATGTTGTTATTGTTTTTTTACGTTGGAATCCGAAAGTTTGAGTTTTTAAATGTTTTTCTATCCCTTGCAAGGTTTTTATAGAGCACCATAAACCATAAAAATGGTGAAAAAAGCCGGGAGGATCGGCTTTTACCATACCATCACGCTTCCACCTAAGTTATTGCGCTTATTTTGCTTTGCTCTTCGTTTTGTTCTAGATGGGTTTTCAATATTTTTAGTTTATGGGCCTTGTTTTGAATATTTCTTTTTCCTATTCTCTTTTTAACAGCTTGAGCTGCAGGAAGCGGGGCAGAAAGTGGCTAATGGAGCCCGAAGTAGTACGGAAGAGACAGCCGCTTTACGGAAACAGATCGAAGATCAGCGTCGCCAGATGGAAGAGCTACGGAAAGGCAACGAGCAACGGAATAAGCAGCTCCAGGACCGGCAAAAAGGTTTGCAAGACTTGGAAAAGCAATTACAGAAACGCAAAGAAACGCTTGACGCCATGGAGGCTAAGCTGAAGCAGACGCCCAACCATAATAATACTCCAGCGAAAGGGGATGCTGGGAAGGAATCGGGCGAACTCCGACAGTTGTTATCGGAGAAGGACAAGGCATTAGCTCAGTTCAAGGCCGAGGGACTAAAAGCTCAAAGTGAGATGGAGAGATTGCTTCAGCTCGTACAAATGAGCCAAGAAGAGCAATTTGCCAAGGACAAAACTATCATGGAGCTCCAAGAGTAAGCCACCAGTTTGATTTATATAATGATAGCGTAAAGCGTTTTAGCTTAAAAACGTTCTAACAATCCCTTTCTTAATTATTATTATTATTACTATTTCTGCAGAGCCTTACGGAAGCGGCCTCTGCACAATTCTCCCTCGCCGGCACCTGATCGTTCCAACGAAGCACAAAATCGCACACAGGTAAAAATCCTACGGATTATTCAAATCATCTTTCTATAAAGGCTCCCGTATAGCTTAAGCTTTCTATGGCCCAAGTACAAAATAATTTCACAAAACTTATTGACAGTAATGTAGGTAATAGGAAACTGGAGGGCAAGACGTTTGACTGTTTTATAATTGATTTGACTAATTTGAAAAATACAAAATAATTTTTCACTTTACAAGAAAAAGAATTGCAAATTTGGAAACTAACATACCCTAGAGCTTATTTTCATGCACTTTTTAAGAAAACTTCACGCAAATTGAGTACGTGACTATAAAGATATGCTTGCGCGGAAGCAATGCGCGTTCATATACATCCACGCAAAGCAGTTTACACCATCTAGCGGTAGCTTGGCGCAACAAACTAAGTTATACAGGAGCCTTGCCTTAACCAATTCAACTAACATAACTAACAAAACTTGTATCTTCCTGCTGTTTCATGTCTTTCTTCTGGGAATTTATTTAAATTACATTTTGGTTATTAATTCCTCAATTTAATAAACTAAAATATAGCCCGCCCCTGCCGTGCAAGCCTTATCTAATGCCGGCGGGTTCCTTAAAAGCCTCTTCTAACCCTATCTCCCTCTCTTTCCGACCCGTTTTTCAACACTTCTTTCTGTCATTTCTTATTTCTGGTTTTCGTTTGTTTGTGTTTTTAAATGGCATTTTTGTTTTTGGTTCCATTTTTGTTCGACGGATTGTCCGTGTTTTGGGGTGTGTGCGTATGTTATTTTAGGTGGAGTTGACTCAGCAATTGGCTATTTTGCAACGTGACAAAGCGGTGACAGAGGCGGATCTATCGCAGCACAGAAAAGAGATTCAACATTACTGTGATACAATTGCAGCTTTGCAGCAAGTCCTTGCACGTAAAGAGCAGTCTGAGGAGCAGTTGCAGGCCAAAACTGCGGATTACGACGAACTGCTCTTCAAAGTGGACGAACAAAGTCAGCGCGTCGCCGAATTGGATCAAGAAGTGACTACACTGCCGCAATTCCGGGAGCAATTGCTCGAGAAAGAGAAGCGCGTCCAGGACTTGGAAGCGTGTTTGAAGTTGGTGGAGGAAACGGAGCAGCAATTACGGGATCGATTACAGAAAGTCGAAGAAATGGAGCAGAATTTGTTGCTACAACAAGATGGGGAGACGACCGAGCGTCTGCAAAGTTTGGAAGCCCAAGTGCAGAGTTTAGAAGCCGAACGAGACGCCAAGAGCCAAGGGATCCAAGTTCTGCAAGCCAAGCTCCATGACCGGCAAACTTTAGTGGAAGATCTCCAGTACAACCTGTCGAAAGAACGACTTACGGTGGAAGAGCTTCATACGGACTTGAAATTCCTTCAGAATACTCTCGACGAGTTCCGCAAAGAGTTTAAAGCGCAAAAAGAAGACTTGGGCGGCTTGCAACACAGGACCAAGCTTGTTGAAACAGAGCTGCAGCAAAAAGACCACACCATCGATGAATTACTGCACTCGGTAACGGTGAAAGACAAGCGAATTGAAGAACTGGAGGGCGATATTCACATGAAGGAGCAGACGATCGATGACCTGAGCCAAGACTTGGATACCAAGGACGACAAACTGGACGCCTTGGAAGCCGAGCAGTCGGAAAAGGTCAAGAATCAGGCGGAGGTAGCGTCTGGAGTCAGTCAGCTCCAAGAGCGGATCGAAGAACTCGAGGAAGCTCTACGAGAAAGTGTTTGCATTACTGCAGACCGTGAGGTAACTTTGGATCGCGAAGTGAGTCTGCGAGTCAAATTAGACGACAAGGTAAAAAAATTACTATTATATTACTTCGTCAGCTTTTTCCCTCCTTTGGTTTCATACATAACGAGACTCCTTGCACTTTACTAGGTGGCAAGGTTAGAGCAAAGACTTCAGTCCTTGCAGAGTGCGCAAAGTCTGAAATGTCCTTCATGCCGGCCAATCAAGCTTCAGCTTCAGCAGCTCGAATCCAAACTCGCCAAACTATGTGCCGAACGTCGATCTCACCTACACGAGCTTTTCGATATGAAGTAAAATAAACAAAAAGAGACTCGGTTTAGGGTGTATTATTTAGTTTATAATTTCTTAAACGAGAAGAGACCCGGTTTGGAATTTAATAATAAATTTTATTATTTATTATTTAATTTCATAATTTATTCTTGTATTTTTTATTTATTTTAGAATTCTATTATTTCATTCAATAGTGCCTAAATTTACTCTTTTTTTGCTCAGACAAGAAGCTTTAGAGGCTGCAATCAGTGAACGCGATGCTCAGTTGGCATTGTTGGAAGTTTCGGGTATCAAAACTGCCAAAGCAGCAGAGCAAGCTGATAATCTGCGAGGTGACAGGAAACGATTGATGGATCTCATGCGTGAACAGGTACACATCACATTTAAATTTTAAAAAAGAAGAAGCCAGAAATAATTGAGAATTTTTCTGTCTAAATTAGAATGAAAAAAGGGTCAAATTACTGCAAGAATTTGAGGAGCCTGCCTTAATTTGGTGCCAATCTTCAAGCCAGCAATTAGGAGCTGAGGTATAAAAGCTTTTAAAAGGCCTCATTTGTCAAAATTCAACTCTTAACACGGTTTTCCTTCTCTTTTTTCTACTTCTTGCCATCAGGATGAAGACGAGGCCAACGAGAATGGTGTTCTTTCCAACCGCTTCCAGCAATCATCCGGTGATCGATAATCGCTAGCTATTTGAAATCACCGCCGCTTAAAGACCGTACGAAAGACCCCTTCCCCCCAACAACAAAATAAAACGACACAGAAGCCTTAAGGGGAAAGAAACTTTCTACTAAAGCGCACTTTAAAGGTAACAAAAATATAATCTCACTCGGTCTTTAAAAAATGTAAAATAAAAAAAGGTGCAAGGACTACATTTAAAAGTCTACCTAAACGTTTTGTTCCCCATTCCAATGTCCCCAGCCGCATGTTATCCATCAACCATGCATACTATGTTATTTCCTTCATCTTATATGTGTTTATGTCTGTTGGGCAGATTGTTGCCGAGACCCATAAGGTGATCTGTATGCAGATCTCTATAGGAATAGAGGATAGAAACGGGGGGAAAAAAGCAACTTGTTACGGATTTGCATCTTTTTGACATGGGACGTTGTGGCATTTTTATTTTTTTTATTTCTTCTTCTTCGCAGACCGTTTTCTTGTCCTGGTTTCACGAACCTATATCGCTTGAACAAAAGGACTGGACCGCTTTTTCTTTTTTAATTTCAATATCTTGACAACTACCAATTTTTCAAATTTCTTAACGTGTTGAGGTTGAGCTAAGGAAAGTAAGAAAAAAACGAGCCTTTAGAGAACTTTTTATGCGCACAGTTTTGGTATTCCCAAGAGCGCTCTATACGTTCAAAGACGTTCTATAAATCCATTTCTCCGCTGAAAGACGTTTTCTCAAGTCTGGAACGTTTGTACCAGTCTGTACCCTTAATTTATAGAGAGAGAAGACAGCCATCGAGCTGCAAGATAAGCCCAACACCACGCAAACACATTCACGATTCATCGAGAACAATTAATTTTCTAATCCAGAAACAAAAAAGGCGTACTTTTTTTCTGATTTTGTTTTTCCCGACCGGACACCTTTTGCGTTCTCTTTATTCGCTGCACAACCATTCTGAGCGAGTTGTTGTTTAGCCAAGAAGACTGTGACGACATCTTAAGAATGCTAAAGTTGCGTGAGCAAGCAAGATCTTTCGTCCTTTTTTTTTTTTTTTTTTTTTTTTTTCACTGACAAAAGTCTTTTGTCGCGCGTCTCGAGAAACGCTCCCAAACTGGGTAAAGCTCCAGCTTTTCAATTGAAGCAACACTAATCGCATTTATATAGCTCTAGCGTTTTTCAATACAACTTAACCATGATGCTTGAATTCGTTTTATACAAATTCATAGGGGGAAAAAGTGGAATAGAAAAAAAAATTAAATAAAAAATTAAGTAGACAAGGGAGCTCCCTTGATAAGAGCGGAATGCAACGGGCAGAAAAATACCGTTTTTTCACCATTTTTTATTATTATTCTCCTTTTTTTTTTGGTGGTCCGAGTGACATGGCATTTCTTGTGCATTAAAAGTCGCACCTGTCCTTGAGGCATCTGTATGCGAGAGAGAGAGATTCCCTTGGCTTTAGGTTTTAGCGTTTTTTAGGCAGCATGTAAATGAGAATACGTGCGATAATGTGTGATCTTTTCTTATTTTTTTCTTTCTTTTACCAGGTGTGGTGTCATGTACAGTATATATACATCGCTCTATGGCTTTGCTCGGAGCACCCCAGAGCCATTTGACATATCCAACAAAAGCCTGCTATACCCGACCAACATCCCAAGTCCAGCCAGATGACAACTCGCCACAGAAGAAAAAGGACAAACATATGCATGAAAAAAAGGAGAGAGAGAAGAGATGCCGGTTATCATGAGCGATAAATTGAAGCTTTTCTGTCTGCGTGCGAGAATTTTTGACTGCTCCACCGAGGACTGCAACTGCAACTTAGCAAAAAGTGTAGAAAATTCCTCCAATTTCCCATGTGTTCATATCCGTGTACGCGTTTTCGTTCCATCATTATTATTTTATTTTTTTTAGTATTTTTTAGTAGAGGGTTCAATTCTGCGTCTAGCAATAAGAAAAATCGGACATTAATTGGTTAATTGCAAGAAAACACACTCAAGTGTCTGCAATAGGCATTCATCTTCCAAAGTGAAGCTGCTGGTCGCTCTCTTGGGGAAAAAACATTGTCGTTTCCATGTTCTAGTCAAACTCCACATTAAAAAAAATATACATTTTTTTAGAGGAACGTTAAAAACGAAGATGAAACCGGCAGCAAAAAAGGTTGAAAGTGTTAAGGAAAAATAATGAGTGTTAAGTCTATAGAAAATCAACGTTCTTTACCTATAAGCTCCTTCTCTACTCTGTCTCTTCTCAATCTCTCTCTCTCTCTCTCTCTTTCTGTTCATCTTGTACAATTCCATATGTCTCCCCGAAATGACAAAAATCGCTATGTAAAAGATACATGTCTTACGGTTTTTCAGGGCCTTTGTTTTGCATATACAGTATTGTCTGAAACTCCCCCACCTCCCCGAAAACGGACAACTAGAAGAAAAGAATGAATGCATTCAAAAATGTATGTGTCTCCTGAAAAGACGGAACAAAATTGTGTATGGTGTGTGAGCCTGCGCCTGCGCTGTAACAAGCTTCTTGTTTATATTTTCAAAATCGGTTTTGGTTGAGTTTTTTTCGTCTTGTTCTTGTTCGTTTTCATTTTGTGCCCTTCCGCCTGTTATAAATAAGATGAAAATGGTTCAAGACAATAGAAGACAAACTTTTTGGTTCCTTCAAAAACCTTACGTATATATATATACACTGCAAGTGTCGAGTCAAAACCTCTGTTTCTTGGGCGCAGATTGATATAACCGGTGCGCAAAGCCCCCAAACTATGAGGATTTATATATCTTATCTCTCCATCGGATCAGTCGAAAGAAAAACTATCGTAGAGATAGACATTAATGACTGCACCCCTGCAGAACAAAAAAAAAGTTATCCACCTCTGAAATTCTCTCATTCTCAAAAATCACCATCCAGCTATCGATAAGAGTTATACCAACTTCTTTTTTTACCTTTACTTAGAAGATTCAGCTAAAGAACTTATACCAACAACCTTTGATTTCCATCTTTTTGCGTCCTCTAACTACACACTACATCTTCCAATCCAAACAGGGTTTTTCCATTAAGGCTTTTGGTGCGCCTGACCAGTGAGGTGCGAAAAGCAAAGACGTTTTATTCGAAAAATAAAAAATAAAATGCTAAAATGCGGGTTTTCCAACAATCCATGCCCGAGGCTAACTGTACAAGACAGATAAAGTAAAAATAACAAGCGAGAACATAAAGGTAATTGAGAACAGTTACACACGAGGATTTCGAAACCGCAGGTATCGATTTTTTTACCTTTCCTCTAATGAGGAAGATCAAGTCTGCAAGTCAGACTTCCTTATATCGTCACCCCACCTACGTAAATTCATTTTTACTTTTATTTTAGTTGTCTTTCTGTTCTTTATTCCACCGTTTTATTTGTTATTTATTCCACTGTTCTGAGGCACTCTAGAGCAAACAATTCTTTCAAGTATATACCAAAAAAGTGGCTCTTGCTCTTGTGCATATATAACTGATGTTGACTTTGCTATCGTCCTTTGCCCATTCATTTTCACCTTGCCCCTCAGACAGCCCTAGCTCTTATCCCGTATTTGGATTTTAAAAAGTAAAAAATAAAAAACGCAAGCAAGACTTTTAGGACTTAGTCGTCCATTTGCAGCACCCAAACATCACAAGCTCACAAAATTCCTTTACCCTTTTAGAAACGTTTCCCCGAAACCAAAATGGATCATTTCATCTGGGATCAACTTGGATCAACGTGGATCAATGATCATTTTGGATCAACGTGGATCGACGATCATTTGAATCAATGTGGATCAACGTGGATCAACGAACATTTTGAATCAGCGTGGATCCACGTGGATAATTTGTACTCTTATATTCGTTTGTTTTTTTGTGATTTTTCCTGTAAGTTTTATCGTCTATTGTGTTCGGGTTTTCAAACCACAACGTCTACCTACTTTAAAAGAAACACCCGCATCATCAATCGGATCATGAGTGCAGTTAATAGCCAACCACAAGCAGCAAAGCACAGATACATGCTTTTCGATAACAAATATACCTTACTCTAATGGTTCTCGGTCGTTTAAGACTTTAGAAACGCTCTTTCTCTTCCTTTTCAACACGAATGCATGCCATGACCTCAAAGCCTGAAAGGTTAAAACTTTACCATTGTACAAACGTGGATATATCACGTTTGGAGTCATACTTCTTTGCTCTCTCTCTTTTTTTTGGTCTTAAACTATACAGTCTATACAAACTGTAGTGCATACAATTTATAAGTTGGACGAGATCTTTTGCGATTCATTTGCATCGTCCCACGTCTCTTGTGCAGGGCTTTACAGTACATATGTATTCCTTTAAAGGGAAAGTTTCGCTTTTCTATTAGCAAAACCCACGAATTTTATTACAAATAATAGGATCCTTATCTTTTCCTGCCCCAAATATCTTTTTTACTTTTTACTTTTTTTACGCCTTTTATTTTACGGGCAAACCTCTAGTTTTCCCGTTTTTGCCCTGGTTTCATTCACAGGAATTACACAATGATCACCGGAGCACACAATACGTAGCACCTGCGGATTCCTCTTTCCAAAGGCGCAGATGCAATTTTTTTTATTTTTATAAAAAAAAATTCGCTTCGCACGACTTGGCTTTCTGGTCTATTTTTAAGAGGCAAACATAATCATGGCTTTAGGAACACGACAAGAGTAACTTTCCCTCGACAGGTCTCTCTCCTATACCTCCTGAAAAATCAGCTGAGGGTGGGTGGGGAGGAAGAACAAAGACTGGCGAACGCCGCTACCACAATATTATTCTATTGAAACCTTAGAAAATATACACTTTTTTGTCAAGTCGGCTGCCACAACAAACATTTGGCGGACCTTTTTTCATATTTTTTTTTTTCATTTTTTTTTTAATTTTCTTTTCTTTATTTTTATTTTATTTTTCTAAGGGGGTGGGGGGATTTTTCAAACATATTGGTTCTTGTCGCTTGACAAGGACGTTGTTTTCTCATTTGGCATGCTCAGCACGACTCATTAATAGAATGCTTCCCTTGCAACAGGGGGGGAGGGGGTAGATAGCTTAGAGTTATAGCGAAACGAGAAACTCTGAAGCTTCCTAAACTTTTGGTCTTGAGTAAACAATGCAGAATTTGCACCTTGTCACCCATCGCCGTCACGGTGTCTAGGGTGCTGTTGCTGCCTTCCAAGCTTCAACACGGAACCTTTTTGCCAATTCATGGACACTAATCAGTTGCACCACGAGGAGTCAATGTTGACGTGGGCAATTTGACAACCAAACAAAACCCACATGCATTTGGCAACTGAACATATATCAAGCCCGAAGGGGAAAAATTCCATGGCCTGACCTTTTTCTTTTTTTTTTTCTTGGAAAATACCAAGTCCCAAACGTGAAAAGTTTTGGAAAGCAATGGTCAGTATACGTTCCGAACATTCCAAAGATTGAATAAAAAAAAATCGAAAATAACAGTAATAATAATAATAAATTTTGTGTAAAAAGAAATCAGGTCCGGGCATGCAATGCAGGCCTGAAACGAACACATGGCACACACACAAGGAGTGTCATTAAAATGTCCCATAAAAACTAGTTGGTACTCTACTCGGGCCTAAAATATACAACCAACGACTGTTAAAACCTTGATGACAAACTCTTTTTCTCAACAACGTTCACTCCGAAATAAAAATAAAACAAAAACACCGCAAAACTTGGAAAGTCAATAAACCAAACATCATTTGTCCATTATCATGACGGATAATTAAAAAAGTCTCGTGTTCCTTTATAACACGCAGTTGCCCTTCACCAACGGGTATAAGATCCAGAAGATCAGGTGGGTGTGTCTATACTAGACATGTGATGCTACAAACTTGGATGTATCAACTTCGGTCATTTCAGCATAAGCATAAGGTGGCATTTCGAAATTTAACCACCAAAAAGAGCTTTGTTTACACGAATGGATACGAATCAGCTGATCGCTTTTTCGGGGGAAAATAAATATAATTATTTTGGGAAGCCGAAGTTGAATGCAACATTCGATCACGGCGATTGGAATCCAAGCTTGGTAAGAAAAAAAAAACTGCCGATGGGACATTTTGGGAAAACAAGCTTTCACCTGGCCTCTGTGTGTGGCTAATTCCGTATGTTCGTGTAAAGAACAGGTAAGAAGCTCTCTTCTGGGCAAAAGCTCTTGACTTGAGACCGTATATAGTTGAAGACGGTTGGAGGGAGCTAAATGGGACAGAAAAAAAATTGTTATAAGAAGGTAATCTACATGAAAAGCCACACACAATGGTGCGTCAACTCAGTTAGCTTATTACGACGAAATACCAACAGCATGCCAAGTCAGCAAAGAAGATGGATTTGATGGATCTTGTCTGTCTTTTTCCTCCTCAAAGCATTACATATGCAGAAAACTTCTTTGCGAGAGACACACACGATATGCACGAGCCAAGCATGGCTAATTAACGACGGACCTATATACAAAGAACCTGTCATGGAATAAACTGCCTTTTTATAACATGTGGCGCAAGCGGACGTTCTTGTTTTGTTTTGACAGAAACTAAAAATGAAGAGCAGTCCAAAGTACAAAATTTTTAAACGCTTAGTTCAAGAGGATGAAGAAGAAGATTTTTTGATAGTCAGTTCTTAAGCAAACATTACAAGAGTCCTGAAAAGCGCCACAGCGTCCACAGGTAAAAGACGTAATTCCTTACCTTTTTCATTCGTTATCAATTTGACTCATCAACACACACTCATCAACCCTCTGCTAAGGTATAGATGTGTGGTGCTGATTAAACTCCACCGACTCGGGACTTTTACAAATACGTTACTCGACTCTCCCACAATTGCCATTTGCCTCCTTGGCACCATTAGTTAAGATTTCGTCCTCGAGCGAAGACGTAATAGACGAGGCCCTATCACGCCCAATTAAGAATTGTAAAAGTATCAAATTTTTTTTTTTAATTGTAGGTAAGAAGTAAGCCATTTCTTGCCAGCCAAGTGTGTTACTACACTCACTGCTGGAAGGCAAAAGGAGCCAAGGAAGGCACACAGTCCAGTTAGTTAGTTACTCGTTCTTAAGGCAGGCAGTTAACAACCCACAAAGGAGCTGTGGAACCTACACTGCAACACCAAGCGGAGGAGAGCTCTGGGAGAACCTCACAAGAAGTCATTGAAGACGGTGGTCGTGTTCCCTGCAGTACGTTCTCGTTCCTTGGCACATGAGCCCGAACAGTTTTTTAAGCCAGGATTTCTTTTTACGTGCGAGACTTCCATTCAAGCTTTTCCCGTCTCAAGATCCCATACAAGATTTGCAATTTAAATCGTGTCGTTATTCGCGCACTTTTTACCCCATCTACCCCCGCCAACTGTCAAAAGCTGACAGTTCACCTAAACAAAAAGGTTTCGCCTTGGTTTGGTATGTGTTCTGTTTGTTTTGCTGGTTCGTTAACCAAAAGTGAACCATAAAAGTGCCACCTGAATATGTTACTGGATTAATCGACGAAAGCCACACGCTGTGCTACAATACGTTAAAGGTTGAAAAAAAAGCATAACAAGCATGTGTTCCTGTTCCGGCACCCAACGGTGACGAATTAACCACGGTCATATCTTTTGCTTAGTTAGCTCTATGATTCCCGTAAATTGACAGTGTGGGAAAACTACCTCAACTTGGGTACTTGGATTTTGATGATATAAAAGTATCGGAGTCGCTAAATAAGAACTAAATAGGAAAACCTCCCTCACGGAATTTCCCTGAACTCGTTACTAGTTCAAAGGTAAGTCAACATTTGCAGATCAGTTTCTTCCATTCGCACATTTCGCGCCCAAAAGGGCCGCAGATGGTCTTTTAGCTTTCCTCTGTATCGTAGTATTGTTTCAGTATAAATTAGATAAAAAAATTCTTAAATCGAATGATTTCAAGTTAATTCATCAACTTGAAATTTAACGTTCGGAGCAAAAGTGCTTTCCTCGCGTGAACGGAACCAGATTGCAGAAAAAGAACAAATCCGTACACTTGCAATAAATATACCTAAATTTGTTGCAATTTTCTAATGAAGTACCTTAAA
>JAGJRP010000662.1:0-33333 GCA_022832235.1 Lepidurus couesii
AAATTCCCCATTCCAGCATAGGAAAATCACCCTTACTGTGTAAATTTGATAGTAAGGTCTAAAATATCCGTTTAAGCATAGGAAAATCGCCCTTATTGCAATATTTTTGTTTTGTTGCCTTACTTGGAACTTGCTAGAACTGGGAAAACTTCAGGTTTTCGAGTTTTCCGGTGAAGGGACAAGAGACAAGACAGGCGCTTCCAACATTGAGTAAAGACTATTCAACTATTCATACAAGTTTATTTATAAAAAAAAAAGAAAAAAGGTGATCAGGTTTCTTGTCTTGGGGGATATGCAAAGCTTTGGGATAGATAGAGAGAGAGGTTAGTAAAACTCGTATTGCACCTTGAGAAGAGACGAAAAGCTGTGCAGCTTCCGGTGGTTGTAAAAGACAGTCCCCCCCAACCCCCCAAAGCTAACCAAGAAGGAAGGTATAGGTTCACATAGAGCTATGGCAGTTGTGTGTATAGAGTTCTATTGTCGGGACTTTATTGCAGGTGGACATTGAAGAGAAACCAGATCTCTTATGATTGTGTGTGCAAAAGATGCCGACTTCCAGCTTGGAAACGATGGGAGGAGGAGGAACAAGCACCAGAGATGTGTTTATTGTTGCAAAAGACGGTTTCCGTTTTAGCTCCAGAACCACAACTTTTTTTTTTTATTTTTTCTTCTTCTTTACAGAGGTTCGAAAATAAATACGGAGCAAAGACAAGAAAAAAAAACGGGCATGTTTTTAAAGCTTTTCGAGACGAGTTTCCCCGTACCCCAAATGTGGCTAGATGGCTCTTTCAATTTTATTTTATTTTTTTATCGCGGGGAAAAAATAAATAATAAAAAATTGGGTTTTATATAATCTGGATCAAGGCAGTGGAAGTTTAAGAGCGTGAGAGAGGAGAAATCACACAAAAGAAGTTCCAATACTTGCATATAGGGCAGCTGCAAGGTTCTACATGTAAACCAAGATTGAGAAAAGAGAAGAGAGGATAGGTGTATGGAACATGTGGGAAAAAGTCGGAGAGATACGTATAGGTTGTGAGTTTAGGGCCAGGCTTATGTATTTTAATATCAAAAGATGGGAGAGATGCAATCAAAAGAGAGGGGTAGTGATTTCCCCCCCAGTTAACTGTAACTTTTCCCAGCGGTGGAAATCTTTTCTGCTGCCAAACTCTTATGCGAATCTCTTTTTTTTTCATTCTTGCTTTTTCATTCTTGTTAGTCTCAGTTCTCCCTATACTCTTTTTTATGTAAAGCTACGTGAGTCCGCGTATATGCTCCACATTTCATTGTTGCTCCGCTCCCCTATAGCCTGTTGCAGGGCAGTGCAGCCTTCCCTTTCAATACGGGATCTCTCACGCTGCAGAACAGCATAGGATTGTTTATTCCACCGTTGTGGAACGAACGTTCAAGGGTTCGGCCACAAGAGATTGAAAAGAAGCTATTGTGTTAAGAGCCCTTATAAGGGGATGCAGTATAATTGAAAAGGAGTATGGTGCACGCACGACGACGATGGGAAAGGCCAACGTTGCCTTGATTAATGTAAAAAAAAAATATACAGAAAGTAGTGATTTGCTTTTTCGTAAGCACAGGTCTAGACCTTCCATCCTTCCATCCAGACCGCACTTAATGATGCTTGATCCAACTTCAACAATATAAAAAATATCCGGATCTCTTCATTCAAGTTGTGCTTGCTAAGTAAGAAGACCTTCCAACAGTTACAAAGAGACGCTTGAATCAACTTTTAAAAAATCTGATCCCTTCCTTTAAGTATAACATAAGAGTTGGTAAGAGATACTTTGAACCAGTTTTTAAAAAAAAAAAAATCTTGCAGTAACTTGCACCTTGGAAGAGCCTTAAATGCGGAAGGATGTCACAAAGATCCAAGTTCCCCAGTTTAGCATAGGAAAATCGCCCTTACAGAAAGGTTTTTGATAATAAGGTCTAAAATCTCCTTTTGAGTATAAGAAAATCGCCCTTACTGCATAGGCTTTGATACTAAGGTCTAAATTCTCCGTTTAAGCATAGGAAAATCGCCCTTGTTGCAGTTTCTCGTACGACCGACTTCAGTATGCGTTTGTAACTTTTTCAGTATGCGGTTGTAAACGAGTTTTTTTAATGATAATAATTATATTGTTTTCCAAGACATTAAAAGTAGGACACAAAAGCAATCATAGGACATTAAGACCACTTTCCTATGTTAAAGCATACGCATTTCGCCTTATTGTGGTAGGATGTCATTAAGATCGAATTTCCCCATCTTACCATAGGAAAATCGCCCTTACTGCAAAGGCTTTGATACTAAGGTCTAAATTCTCCGTTTAAGCATAGGAAAGTCGCCCTTATCGCAGTATTTTTTAAATTTTCTATTTGCTTTACTCTTTATTGAAGTTATGCTTTTTGCTAAGTAAGAATCTAAACCTTCCACAGTTAGTAAACGATGCATTGAACCAACTTAAAAAAAAATTTAACCTTTCATGTATGTGTAACAAACAGTAACTTTGCCCCTTGCTATTGGAAGAGTCCCCCCTTCTTACTTGTTTGTCTGCCCTCGTTTTGGTGCATTGTTAGGTTAGGTTTGTCGACTAGACGTTAAACTTATAAAGCTTTTGAGTGCTGAGGCTGCAGGACTGGAATCTCAGGTGTGAGAGAGGAAAATTCCGTGGGAAAAACGTTGGAATCCCCCCCTTTCCGAAAGTGTCGTGTCGCGTCGCCAATCAAGTTAAGGTAATTGAACCCAGGTTGTCTTTTCGTTAAGTTCCGTTGGACGAAACTTGACCAAAAGTGTCCCCCAAACACAAATTGGTTGTATAGGATCTTAACCTTAGGAAACGGGGGGAGAATGTTGAAATAGTTTCTGTTGGAAGGCTTTTGGGTTGTCAAGGAATTGGCATCTTGGATGGGCGGGTACGGGCGAGACTTGCCAAAGAAGTTCCGTCAGGTAGCCAAGGGATTGTGTTGTTCCATAAGCAACCTGCAACCTGCCAAACTGTTTTCTACCTGTCGCTGTAAACCTCCGGTCTTTTTTTGGGGGGGTGGAGGCTTGTTCACTCTTCAAAGCCAGTTTTTGACTTGATATGACACGGCCCGAAAACGAAGAAAAGTAGTTCACCGGCGTTCGGTGCATTCGCATCGGACCACGTGCTGTGACGCTTCGAACTCTGCAAGAATGAATATCTCGCCCACTGTACTGCGTAGCGTACCGTTCCCTCTGTTCTCTCTGCTCTTGTATTTGGAAGTATTTGGAAGGCTTTCGACCTTGGTCTAAAGGTAAAAGCTCAGGGAAAACGGTTTTCGTATGGTATACCCCCCATGTCCAGGTCTCTTTTTCTTAATAAAAGCCGCCAAAAGCTTAATTGCCAAAGTCCCTGGTCCCCTATAATTAACCTGCCTCGTTCTTCAGCAGCGAAGCTTGGGATAGACCCCCTCGCACTGCACTGTACAGTACTTAAGACTTTAAGGTGTGTGTGTGGCTAGTGCGCGTCGCAAAACACGTTGGTGACAGACGAGAGCTAATTTAGGAGGGTTTCTTTTCTGCCTTGGGAGTCCATGTGACGGGATTCCCCTGGGCTCTTGACTCACACACAGTTTAATCTTCATCAAAGCAGCGCATCAGTAAACGTACAGTACGTATAGTCAAAACGTTCGCCGGATTGAGCTACACGTATGTAATGTAGCCCGAGCCAAATATGACACTAGTGTGTCACTGTCCAACAGTGAATTTTTCTTTGCTCAGCTAGTGGAGGGAAAGGCATGGCAAGTTTTAGCGATTCTCAACAACGAAAGTTGAGGTGTAATGTCTTATTATCTAATCCAATTTGAGAAAGTTTTTGTTTTTTTTACTAAGTTTTGTGCTTATCCGTCGGATTTTTGGTACCATATGGGTTCTGGTTGCCTATCGGCAAGGATAAGCGTTCAGCTAAAGGGATTACCTGTTTCTATACAGTAATTCTAAGGCAGGGAACAATTACGTTCTTTAAGTTAAAAAAAAAATATGTTCTTTTGATATTAGATGGTATGTTAGGTATGCTGTAGTGTTATTTTACGTTATTCAAAAGTCATTGAGTTAAAAAAGTGTTTAAAAACATTTTTTAAAAGTTTTTGTTAAGGTTCTGCAACTTTTTGCCGTTGTTTTATAAGGGAAAACATTAAAACGCACTTGTGTGCATGCATGCATGCACCCTTGTGTTGTCAGTATGCATTAACACGGGTTCTAACTGTTAGTAAGAGTACTGTTTGTTTCAGTAGTATAACTGTGGGGAGTTTGACCTTTTTTTGATCGACAGATTTTGGTTTTGGATTGACAGCAAGAATGTGAGCCTTGTTTTTCTGCGGGCTTCGACGTTTGATATGCAAACAAATATCTAAATTTAACATTGCAACATCTGCGAAAGCGCTACTTTCGAGTATTGTGAGCCCGCAAAAAAAAGCGTGACAGCTCTGCATTCTTGACTGTCATAGACTGTTCTTAGCGAACGTTTTTCAAGATATTTTTTATTTTATTTTATTTCCCCATCCTGATCCAAGGCATGTGCTCCCGGATGATAAGTTTTCTGGCACAGGCTGCCGTAGCGGGTGAGTGTGAGTGAGCGAGCAAGTCCGGGGATCGAATTTCTTCCCGGCCGCTCCGAAGTTGCCGTTGCAGGGGCGAAGGATACAACTCACATGTCATGCTATAGTGTGTGTGTGCTATGGGAAATGGCCCCCAACCGTCGTCGCCGTTTCTTGGAAACAATTACAGGTTGTCGAAATGTCTCCTTGGTTTATTTAGTATAGTGCAAGCAGGTTTGTGGTTTTAGTAAGTAGTATGGCCAGTATGTCGCTGCAAAAACGTAAAAACGTTCCAGGTTGCTATATGGTCAAACAGTACCCCCCTCTTGTCAATTTTTCCCAGAATTGTGTGCCTGGTCGGAAATCGAAGGTTTTCTTTAACAATGAATTGTTGCCGAGCCATAAGCAAAGCCAAAGTGGAGCGAAGTACTGTACTGTACTATACATGCATCCATCCACTCCAAGAATGAATTGTTGTTGCCTAGCCATACTGTACTGTGGTGCACCATGCACAGGCATACGATGGAGAATCAAGAGCAAGAGCGATACAAGCCAATCGAAGGTTTCTTTTTCAAGAATGAATTTATTCCCTATAGCCAAAACCGGAGAGAAGTGCTCTACTGTGGAGCTCAGTGCATGCACCCACTCACCAATCGAACGTTTCTTTTCGAACGCGGTGGCGAGTGAAGAGCAAGAGCTGCAAGGGAAGTTGTCTCGCGTTCCCGGGTTGGTTTGGTCGAGATCCCGTTTCGTTTTCCCTGCCCGCTTCCAAGGGTGGGGTAAGCAATTGGAATGACAGGAACAGGTGTTGAAATGAGGGCGAGAGATCAAGCTATCTCCACGGCAGTTAAAACTTTCCTCGCTGTTCATTTCTAAGCAGGGACACACATTCCGGAATCCGTAATTAGCCAGCCCCCCTTCTCCTTCCGCCTCCTTCCGCCTCCTCCACCTTCTCGCCTTTTGCAGGCTTGTAGGAGAGAAAAAGGCTTCCTTTCCCCCACATGTAGCGCGTGCCATCACCATCACTTTGACATACGTCGTAAGTTAAGGCAAAGAGGCGCGAAAATCAAAGTTTTTTAAAACTTTTTTTTGGGTGGGGGCTGGTTTGCATGTAAAAAAAAGTGCAACCCCAAGCGTCCAGTTGGGATTTAGAAAAAGTTCGTATGTTGATGTAACCAAAAAAGGTGTGTAGGATGGCAATGAAGTTGTCTGCAAGGGGGCTCCGACAGAGATGAACGGGCTCTGACAGGTTTGTTTCGCCGAGGTCCCGCGTGCACTGCTAGCAGGTGACCGGACATATATTTGTGCCTTTGTGCCTTTCCCCCCCTTGCTCTTCACGCAGCATCCTCTTCTCTTTCTTCAATGTCTCGAAGCATCTGCATATATCGCACCGTTTTCTCCGTCCCGCGGAGTTGGGAAAAAACTTTTTTTTTTTTTTTTTTTTACCTTTCCCAGAACTTTGAAGTTTTTTTTGCAACCCTTTTTCCATTTTGTTTTATTCGTTTAGCTGTTTCGACAGCTAGGAAATGCGGGACTTTTTGCAGCAAAAAAAAAATTAGAAAAATAGGAACGGAATACATTGTGTACAGACATTCTGTCCATCTTCATCACGTGGTCCACGTCGATCGCAACGTCAACGTATTGAATTAAGCATTAAGCGAGAAGATCACACTAGCTTTGGAGGCGAGTAGTTGTTTGGAAAAGGAAGTCAAGTGCGTTAACTTTCCCAAGAGAGAGAAAAAAGAAGAGGCGGAGTCTCGCAAGATGGACGTTGACGTGGCGGCGTGGTGGCGCGGCTGCGAAACGCAGAAATACCAGAAACGCATATTTACCCCCCGTCAGCAAAGGTTTATGCTCGTTATTATATCAGGTTGAAGGTGCAGGATCTTTTTGGGCAGGATCTGTAATAAAAACCATATCGAGGTATTATAAAAAGCTGGGCTGCCAGCGAAAAAATGTCCAAACTCCAAATATATGAAAAATTGGGAAAGTTTTATCGGCAAATTTGCATCTCGAAATGAGATGGATTCTTTCCAGCTTTATGATTTTTTAAAATTTTTTAAATGTACCGTTAACTATTTTTTTATTTAAAAAATACTGCGAATTCCGGGAACTTGAAATTCTTGCCATTACATTCTAGAAGAGTTCTTGTCATTACATTCTATAGTTCTCGAATTTTTAATTTTTTTTTTGGATAGAAATTTGCAAACAATTGCGGCTATTGTCAAGTCTTAAGTCGATCTTTTATCTGTCCCGGTGATTGAGCTGCAAATCGTGGCATTGTGTATGGATTGTGTAGACTAGGAGACAGCGGAAGACGGCCTCAATTCTGAATTCGCGTCTATGGAAAATGTAAAAAAGAAGAAATTGGGCTTTTATTAGTAAGCAAGTTTGGGTTTTATCGTCTCGGAGACGATAAAACTACTGCTAGTTTCAAAGGACGTCATAGAGGGCCTCTAAGGCGAAGACTTGTGGAAGCTTGACGGCTGTTTTCATCCATCTATCTGAGCCGAGTGACGTTCATTTGCGTCGCCACGCCATCCGTCTCCATTGCTCGGTGTCGCACCTCTGACTGTCCCGGTGCGCCATGTCTCACGCGTGTGTTAACTGGGTTGGTTTCGAACGTTTCGACCACCACCGAGCTCTTTCATTGTCGAGTCCCCAGTTAAGCCTTAGCGTAGATGTGTATAGAAAGTTGGTTCTATATGAAAACTCGGGCACAGGGGAGACTGTGGTACAAATACTGGAACAGCTGGGGATCGGCCGACACATTCCAATCAGATTTCATTAATCAAATGACGGCCCTCTTTTTTTCCCTATTATTTCTTCTTTCGTGTCGGTTTTTTATGTGAAACCCCTCGAGCTGCTAAACCTCAACATAGCACATACCCCACGTGCCACTTTTTTTTCATTGTTGACGCTTTTCCCCTTTATGTTTCATTATTGACGCTTTACTGTGCAACTTTTTTTCACTGCTGACGTTACTCTCTTGCCACTTTTTTTTTCATTGTTGGCGTTCAAAATCCGGCCCTGACGACCGTTATGGTTAAAGCTCGAAAAAAGCGAAGGACATTGATGGATGAATGGCATGAGCTATAACTTGCACCAGTTGGGGGGATAAAAGTCGCTGCGTTTCCTGAGTTGGCACTGGTGTTCTACGGTATGGACGATATGTGGTCCAGTTGCATGCTCAAGTGACTCTTAGGGGGTTCTTACCTACCACCACCATCACTTTGGGATGTCCGTATTGAAAAATCGACTCTCCTAAATTAGAGCTTGTATTACTGGACCCTTTTATTGGGTGGGGGGTTTATTGGCGAGGGTGGTGAGTGGGCAAAAACGTAAAAAAAAAAGAGTCGTTTTCGCTCCATATGGTCATTAAAGTTCTCCCATCTCGGAAGGCTGATGGGCACATGCTTACTAGGCCTGCAGAAGGGTAGTTAAAAAGCCAAATGCCTTTTCCAAGCTCGTGCGTTTCCACTACGGAGTGAGAGATGGTCAGGACGCGCAAGCTCAAGCTCAAGCGAGCTAAAGTCAGCCTTGTCATCGCCGGTCCTACTCGCCAGCTGCCCGATGACTGAATTATTGGCGGAAGGCACACGTCAAAAGCTTTTCTTGGACTGTTTTCCGATTTCCCAATAGAGTATCTACTTCCCCTTTTAAAAGCAACCTTCTCATTTGCTTCTTTCAACCTTTTTGGTTCGGGTTTGGGGTTCAGAAGCTTAAAAAGCTTTCGGGGAAACGGAAAATTTGCTCCGGAGAGCGAGAAAACCTTAGCGTTTTTAAACTCCGCCTTCGCACCTGCTGCGAACATGTGGGCAGCAGGTTTGGCTTCGGTATCCTCATCGTGGCGGTGGAGGAAAGGGTAATTAGTTGGATTGACGCATATGGATGCAAATGGTTTCTCATTTCAAGGATTCCAACCCTCGCCCTAGCCCCTGCACGCCAAAGCCTGATGATTAGGACAGAAACTGACCTGTCATTACCGGTGGGGTGGCAGCAGGTGAGCCGAAGAGGTTAAACAGGGGAGAGGAAGGTTACCGCCACCAGACAAATAAGTTGCAACTTAACCCCCTGAAATGTGTTTGGGTGTAATTGAAGCCGACTTTGGATGGTGGGCCAACTTTTGTTTATGATTTATGGAGTATTTCGGCGTTGGCGTGGAGGCCCCAGTTGCAGGCGACTTTGATGAGGATTACCGGAGATGCGCTTGTTCTTTCCAAGGGTAACATATGTACTGGACAAACGTGTACGCGAGCCAACTCCTATTTTGTGGCGAGTCACAGCCCAAAAGTCGACATCTGCGTGTAAAACGCGGAGGGAGCGCAAAGGTGAGTTAAAAGGCTCCACGAGAGACCAGGGCGAGTTATATATACACACGTACCTAAGTACGCCGCCCTTTTGAGCGTAGCCAAACAGCTTGATGGTTGATCCCGATCCACAACTGACTCCCAAGTTCCGGCTGTTAACAGAAGAGACAGGTGAAACTTGCTGGTCTCCCTTTGATCTTCCTGTCTTCCTGTCTTCCTGGCCTCACGGCTTTTCCAGGCTCCTGCATCCTTTAGCTCATTGGATCTCGCCTATTTGGGAACAACTTCACGTTAAAACCAGCGCATTTGAGGAAAAAAGGGCCACTTTTCAGAACCAACACAAGCCGGCAATTAGCCGTTTCTTTTTCTACTTTCTTACCTAAAGCTTGCGCAAAAACCATAACAAACATCAGCGCCATCTGTGATTGCTTCGCATGAATAAGCTGTGGTACAACAGGAGCCTTGTAACCCACGTAGCCCCCAAGAATGAATATTTTGAGTTATAAAACCAACCTGCTGCTATGGCGTATAGACTCCTATACTAACACAACAAAGAATAAATAAGACGTGGAGCAACTCCATACGCAATAATGAATCATAAGCGGTGAAACCGAACTCGAGCAAACTGCGCAACAATGAATGAATAGCTGTTCAAACCGAACCAAACCGAACGAAAGGTAATTTGGTCCTTTTCTGTCTCCTTTTTGATCTTTCTATCTTTCCGCTCATTTAAAATACATATACTATAGACTTAACCGTGCCAGGCGTGATATTCTTACATTGTACGCAGGCATTCCCGGCACAAAAGGAGTAAAAAAGGGGTGAAATATGCATTTTAGTCCCATTCTGCGTTATTTAGCTCTTTCTTCCCATTCTAAACGAGTTGGGCCGCCTGTGGATTGAGAGATCTATAGCGCTACGAGTTCCTTAACTTCTTTTAACATTTCTTTAACGCCTGTATATCAATGTAAACCAACAAAAAATGAATAGGGAAAGAAAAATAGGATAAGAAACGCGTCTTTTGAGGCCAAGGGAGAAAGAGACAAGACAAACGGCGACAAGTGAGTGTTTTTGGAGCTGGGGCTGTAGCTGTATGTGCTTTTGTGTCTTACCTTTGACATTGTAATGAGGTTCTGTTAAAAGCGTGACTGGGCGCGGAAACTGGGCCCGCGAGCCCCCGTGACTAACTCTTTGAAACATTGTATCATCCCTCGCATCCATGGGTGTAGGTGGGATCATCATCATCGTGCGCTACCCAAAGTGCCGTATGGCTTTTTAGCCCTTTCTGCGCCCGAGCTCCACAACAGCAGGTTTACTGGAAGTCACATGTACAGGTGGCTGTGTCTATGTCACAGCTTACCGAGTTTTTCACGGTGACTGAGGGGTATTAAAGGGACCTTAAAACGCCCGAAAAAGGGAGAAGCTGAAGGAACAGCTGAAGTATAGCGCGCAGAGAATTTTTAAGCTATACATTCACAGTACTATACAGCAGCCCAAGCCTTCCTTTCGTTAAAAAATAATAAAACAAAAAATGCTGACAGAAGAGTGCTGCTGCTGCAGGTCTGTCGCATTAGAGTCTGTTTCCGTTTGACGCTGGCACACGCGTCCACGTTCGCTACGGTTACGGTCCCTTACACCGTGTCTCTAATGAAATGCTAAGTACTTCTAATATAAACTCGGTTCATGTTAAGTCCTTTTGCCCCGTCTGGCGCCCATCCGCTCTCTCCTCTCTTCGTTCTCTGACTCGCATACAGCAATAAACGATTGAAATGGCTCTCTGGCTCTGGCATAAAGCAGCTAAGCGATTGAAAATGCGTCAATTGCATAGGATGGACGCAAATCCGGAACAAGTGGTGGCCCAAGCAGCTTAAAAGAAGATTAGAGCTCTTTTCAAAGTTGTTTACAAAGTACGGAAGGTGCAAAAACAACGCAGGTGCTCCAGATCTGTCCGTTTCTTTAGGGCGAAACTTATTTGCAAAAATTAGTAGTAAAACTTAGCATAATTAAGGCAATTCAAGGCTTCCTTTTTTCGGGCTTCCCGGGAAAAGACCTGCATATTGATTGCGAAACACACGCGAATCTCAAGCACCTGTCCTTGTATTTAAAACTGCAAATAATACAGTAAAAACACTTTGGCATCAAAGGACATGCGGACCTCACATCCAAGTCTGCCAGCCCCAATGTTTAACAAAAGTAGAAAAGACGAAAATTAAAAGTGATTCGAAGCTTTCCACCTGCTTTCGCACTATTCAGACGGGAAAAACGGTAGATAACGAAAAGCGAGGGCGTAAAGACGAATTATTCGTTACGTATTATTATTATTATTATTACGTCTTATTACGTATATTTCGTGGTGCGATGGCACAGCGATGAAATGTGGCGAGGCCCGAGGACGGCGAACGAATCGGCCTGCTTGGGTCGGCAGGCATCGCTCGGGACTTTGGCGAGGACCGAAGACGGCGAACGAATGCCGGCTTGGGTCGGCAGGCTCGCTTACCGGACGGGAACATTCATTCTTGGGCAACAGTGAAATTGTGGGAGTTTGACAAACGTTCGACAAAAGTGTTCTTTCCCTATCTACCTATCTAGTACGGAACACAGGAGTGTTTTTTCAGGATTCCTATCCCCAAGCCAGTTGCAGCACGCGAAGATCGCTAGTTGACAGCGAGAAGTGCGTTTCATTGCCAAAAGACTGATGGCAGTGGCGAGACGATAATTAAGGCTCTTTTTCCGAGTTTATGATAGCGACAACAGTCCTGTCCCAGCAGGAAAGAAAGAAGGGAACGGTTATATCGTCCGTAAAACCGACGTATGTCTCACAACACCTTTAACAGCCCAAGTTGCCCCAGTCTGTAATTAAACTCCCCGAGTTGAAAGACACTTTCCAAGGCAAAACTACGTATCCACTCCCACCGTTTTCTTCCAAGATTTTCTGTACATTTTGGTTCATTTTCTCCACTTTCGTCAACAAGATTTCCCCTGCTCACAGCATCCCCCGTCTCGTGGGAATTCCAGAATTGGTTAACTCAGCGTTGGCATTCTTTATTCCTTTTTTTTTTTTTTTTTTCGTAAAGTTGTCTTGTGGAGGTTTTTCACTCCCTTGTTTTGAAAGAGCTGGGCAGGTAATTTAAAATTAAAGTTTGGGGAGGGCAGCTCAAAGAACCGCTAATTTGCGTGCGTAGGGTCATTTTAGATTGGGGAAAAAGAAGAAAAAGAAAAGAAAAGAAATTGGGGGTTGTTCACCGCATCACTGGTCCCGCCATAGCAAGTGTAATGTTGAATAGGCCCTCCCAGGTTCGATTTTTTTTTTTTTTTTTTTTTTTTGCCTGGCAAGAAATACATGCGCGGCAAAAGCGTAATCTCAAATTAGCCAGTGCTTGTTGGCTTGATGAGCACATTTTCTCGGCTGTGTGCCCATAATGTTCCAAACTCTTTCTTTTTCTTTTCTTCTTTTTTTAAAAATTTTCTTAAGGTTAGAACTGCGGCCAAAAGAATGCTTACCGAATTGATGTGATGATACAACCTTGTAACATTTTTTTTTTTTTTAAAGGCATACCGGGTATTTAGATGTAGGGCTTCTTCCGAGAAGAAAAGCATCCCTTTTCTTGCTAATGATTTTGGCCCCGAGTTTTTTTAAATTGTTTTTTCTCTGTGGAGTTGTTCTTATGCAGGACATGTAAATTGGTAGGTTTTTACCGCGTGTGTACTCTTTCTAATGAGGCTAACGAGGAAGGTGTTGCCTCCTGCGAGTCCGAGCTGAGCTTTATGATAAAGGAGAGAGGTTCAGATTAGAAAGAAGAAAAGAAAAACAATCTTTTTTTTATTTTTTTTATTTTCGTTTAAAGAAACCTTTAAAGTGAGGGCGGGCGGGGATTTTAAACTTGGAAGTGTCAAAAGTATGAGTAATAGGGGAGGGCAAATGGTGCTTTTCTTTTATTTTGGGTGTAGAGCTTCGAGTGAACAACCACAATTGTAGGGAAGCGACCAGATTATGGAAGCAGGTTGCATTTTTTTTTTTAAAGCAATGACAAAAGGTGTGGAGGGCTGTGCTTGAAGTGCCCTCATAGCGTCGTAAAAGTAACGTAGCTTTTTTTCGGGAGCGCAGCATCCAGCATGCAAGGGTTATGGGAGAGTTTAACGAAAACTATAAGAGTCCCCTCTTCTCTCTTATGGGCTTGGTCCGGATCGTGAATATGGAACAGGTTGAACGTGAACGCTCAAGACAGAGTTAGGAAGTTGATGGTACAGCATAAGGAACTGGACGAGAGGGAAAAGAAAGGAAAAAAAAAGTTTTTTTTTTTTTTTTTTAAGGTTTGATCAGACCGTCACGATGCTACAATACCGGCTCTGCGTGAATAACTGAAGGAGAAATAACAGACAGCCAGGCTAGAACGTAGCCTATTTCCCTTTTCTGATTGAGATGCCAATCAGTTTTGGGGAGTTGGGAGATGGAGAGGACAACCTGTTGGTATTGTATTGGCATTGTTGATTTAAAGCCATAACTTGTAAGGGGTGTGTAGTCCTGCACAGATAGACACAGTCCTGCAAAGCGCTGGGGCTGAACGAGGTGAATGGGTGAACGGTGAATGAGGAATGCGTGAGGTCAAGTGGAAAAGTAAGTCTTGTTATGTACTGTACCGTACAGTACCGTACAGTACAGTCTATAAGGCATTGGAATGTCCTCTCTCCGCTAGTAGCACGGTTTCAGAAGAAGTACCAGACACTTCAATGGTGACAGTTCTCGTTTTCAATACTTGATCAAGTGCGGGAAGTGTGTGTGCACCAAAGCCGAACAGGAGAAAAGCATCGAGTTCCACCAAAAGGACCTTGCAGCTTCCATTCGGGTTAAAGGTTTGGTGTATGCAAGAATGAAAGTTGAAATGGGCCTTTTTGGTATAGAGGGAACTTGGCCATAAAGTACAGCCGAGGTTGTTTAGGTTCGTAGTACAACTTATAATGTAAATGCATCCAACCCAAACCTGTCTGTCGTACGAAAAAGCTGTTTCCCATCCCTCCCCCAAGAAAAGAGAAAAAGAAAAGGTGTTTGAATGCTCGCATTTTCATGGGAAACAAGTGTTATGCGGTATTGTTGAAGGTCTACAAAAAAGATTTTTTTTTTTATTTTTTATTTTTTTTTACAGGCGCTTCTTAGCACCTACATTCAGGATATCTTTACCCCCTTTTAAGAAATCCAACTTAATTTTCAGAACACAAGAAGGAAAGAATAAAAAATTTCAACACTTTTTTACTTTATTTTCTTAAAAAAAGAAAAATAGCTATTTGGATGACCTGCTGCGTTTCTTATTTGATAGGGTGTCATAAAACGGGGCTAAGTCTGTTACACCTTTTCGTCAGAAGACCCGGATTCAGCACTGCATTTGGTCTTTTAATTATGTGATAATTAGTGGAAAGAAATTTTCCCCTAATTTTCTTGGGTGCATATGAAAAGCTGTTTTCATCCAAGAAAACTGCATTTTTTTGTCTGCTTCGTCCTATTTTGCATTTGGGATCATTAGTGATACGAAAACACTTTTTGTAAAAAAATAAAAAAAAAAATGATTTATTTGTTTTGTGGCGTTTTTTAAAGAGCAGAGTTTCTCAGCATTTCAGGTGACATAATGGCGTGGCCAGGATTTATGGTGCTGTCCCAATGTAACGTGTTTAGCAGATAAGCATCAACGCGAGATAGAAGTTAGCATTCTTTATGAAAAGCCTTGGCCTTTGGCTTATTTGACACGAATATCTCGTATCTGGCGCCGGAAAGAAGGCACGAGACCTGTGCCAAACAGACAAAGCCAATGGCATTCATTTAAATGGGCTTTTCCCCAACACTGAAAATTAAAAGAGCCAGTAACCATACGCAAGCCAGTTCCCCAACAATGAAACTAACTAAATAAGAAAAAGCGACAGTAACTCTACGCTAACCAGTCCCCCAACAGTGAAAATAAACAAGTACATAAAAAGGACGCAGTATCTATACACTCCATACCAGTCGTGTCGTTGTCATGGGTGACTGCTGTTGGGAGTTTTGTTCGTTTTCTATAGCGCACCGAGTTGTATGTCGGATGGAGTGGTGTGTATATGTATATGTCCATGCGTAGGTATATATACCTTACGTATACTATATAAACTTGCATACCAGCGGCTCTTTGAAGCAAAAAGAAAGGCACAACTTACAAGACTAGCAAAAGTAAAGGTTTGCCTCATAAATCCGTCACTCCAATCCCCGTAATCAAAGACGTATCCATGGTCTAATACCTGCCTCTGGGTTGGACCCTGTATTTTTTCCTGAAATTGGCAGTTGGGTTTGGAACAAGACGCATCAAAATTGTCATGCTTTTCTTTCATTAGAAAAATAAAAAAAAAGTTAACGACCGCGAACCCAAGTTGTAAATTCATCCGCGAAAATCCTCCAATTAAGGACATGCACATGCTAGAAATCGCTTTTTTCCTCACGCGTGGCCACTGCTAATAACAATAATAAACAGAAAACCTAAAAAAGAGAGAAAGAGAAAGTGCTGATGCAGTAGAGTATATTGAAACCTCTTTGAAAGATGCCAAAATATGGCAAACAGTTTTCTTTTCACTTTTTTTTTGGCGTTCTTTTGAATTTGCCTGGTCATGATAAGTCGTTAAGGTTGATTTGTGGCACGCCGTGATGGACCAGAAACTTTATAAACCACACGAGGAGACGTTGCCATCAACACCCCCCAAAGCTGCAGCTTTGGCCCCAGAAATAACCCCTTTAGCGACCAGAAATTCGCTCCAAGGCTCACGGCAATGAAGCGCTTATCAACAAGAATGACACTCGTGAAACAGGTGTCCATTTCTGTAAGATAATAGGGCGAGTGGGCGACCTTTAGTTTGCACCTGTTGCTCCGGCTCCATCTGTAACACAACACAACAGAATCTTCGCTGAGACCAAGTGGTACGGAGCATTTTTTGGGTGGGTGGGATAACTGCCGTCTCGGTTCTCGCGTATGGAAAAGTCTTATTTGAAAAGACCATGACAGCCTAGAGAGGCACAAGTGAATGGCTTACCTTGAACGTAGCGTGTGGTCCTCTACAGTCTCTTTAAACTAAAGATGCCCGTTCGCCTTACAGCGTAAATTTTCGGTCCGATCGCGAAGTACATCCTATATCTTCCTAACTAGTGAACATAGTAACAAAATAGAGACAAAATAGTTATAGGCACCATCTCGAGAGGATAGGGCTGTATTGCTTGCCCTTTCAATTCACCTTCGCGCTTCGCCTCATGTGAGGATTTTTTAAATTATTTTGGGAACGTTTGTCCTCAACCGTTCCGTTCCACACATGCAAAGTAAGCAAAAAAGGGGCTTAGACATCGAAAGAGAAAACGCCTGTACTGTACGGCTTTATAAAGTTGGAAAGAAAGAGAGAAGGTGTTTTTTTTCTTCTCGGATTGAACTTAACTAACAGTAGCTTACCTGACGGGGCCCACCCTGGAAGATCCCCGGCACTTGTCTCTGGCATATCACACTTTGCCTAACACACCCAAAAGCTCCGTGTGTCTGCCACCTTGAAGGAGTTATAGAGTTGCTTTAGCTCTATCTCCCTTCATCAGTTGGCTTTTCCCCTTCTTCTTCTGGCTTTCAGTGCGTCGTCTTTTCAAGTCGTTACCATAAGGGCAATTTGCAATCCGCCTCCTTTTTAAAGCCTTTTTAGATTGAACGTGTGTGTTAAGGGTCCCCTCTTTCCATCTTCTCTTCTCTCTTCTGTTTCACTGTTGCACAGTACTGTACGTATAACCCGGATTTCGAACGTTTTGGGGGGCAGGCCAATTCTTATTTTTCGTTGTAGCACAGTACGTATAACCCGGATTTCGAACGTTTTGGGGGGCAGGCCAACTCTTCATGTTCGTTGTAGCACAGTACGTATAACCCGGATTTCGAACGTTTTGGGAGGCAGGCTGCATGGGAAGATGGCTTGCTCTCCAAAAAGCATGTCCAAAAAGCATGGGTGACCATTTAAGTTGCACGACTTTACAAAACGAGTGTATAAAAGGAGTTTATTAAAAGGAAGGCAGCCCACCTAGTTCTTGTGGTTGTTGTTGTAGTGGCTATCCCAGAAAGTTGGTGGCGTTCTAAAGCGCAAGAATGAAAAAAGCGACAATGAAATTGAGGGATAAGGAGAAGCGAGACAAATACCCGCAGCACTCTTGCATGTGCAGCGTCTTCCTTTTAAAGCAACCTTTAAAAGTTTAAAGCACTCTTAAAAAGTTGGATGCACGAATTGGCGTAGGAGGACATTGAAAAAATCAGTCGGGGAGAAGGGAGGGACTTTTTTATGATGCGATGGGTTGTTTTTAAGACATCACCTCCCAAACAACGAGCCTCAGCTAGAAGCTTTACATAAGAAACAATAGTCCTCCCTCCTACCCCCCACACCACAAAAGACCCCCCTTTTTAAGGCAAGTTCCATAGCCTGAATTGGCTGGGCGTCCGTATAACTACCAAGTGTAACAGCGACGGCTTTGTGTTGACAGCTTAAACACGTTTGTCCCATTTTTTAAATTTTTTTTGCAGGTTCCTTGGCTTTCATGCAGGTGGCGATTGCATTGCAGAGCTTTTCTCTCTTGATTTACCCCTTCCAAGTCAATGATGATAATCCTACTTATTTGGGGACTGAATACAGAAAAGGTTGCTCCATTCGAATGTTTTTTGCCTCTGGACCAAAAACGGAGACACGAGTTACAGGGGTTTAGGTTAACGTGTTGTTCTTGTGGTCCTAAAAGGTCCGTGAGCCATCACCTCCCGTGCTGCAGCTTGTTCTTGCGCTGCGTAGGCCAAAAAAGGGCGAGGGTGGAGAGCTTCTATATGAAGCACGGAGAGCACGACCGAACTCGGGAATTTCGTCTTCTCGTGCTCGTGCGTCTTTCAGCTCTTCTTTAGAGAAAATACCTGTCCATGACATTTTTTCATTTTTTGTAGACTTATTTTTTAAGGATTTTTTAAGGGATTTTTAAGGTCACATTGGTCATCAACAGTGCTACATTGGGTTTCAAAAGCTACTTTTGGCTAGTAATTTTTAAACTTTTTTTTCTTGACACTGTTGCAGCCCTTTTTCAGGAAAGAATACCATAGACAGTCTTTCAGAATTTTTCAGGTTTTTTAAGGGATTTTTTCAAAAAGATTTTTAAGGTCACGTTTGGCCATCGTCAACAGTGACGTTTCAAAGGACTTGGCGGGTAATTTTGTCCCGTTCCTTTATGGGAAAGTTTCATTATTGCCTGTTGGGACGTTCTCCAGCTCTTCTAGTCAATAGTCCATGTATTTTTTAATTTTATATTATTTTTGGGGTGTCTTTTTAGATTTTTTTGTGGGATTTTAAAGGGAATTTTAAGGTCACATTTGGTCATCGTCCACAGTGCGACATGGGGTTTGAAAGGCGCCTTTCTGGGCTACTTTGAGCCAGTATTTTTTTCCGTTCTTTTATTGGAAAGTTTCATTGTTACCTGTTGAGTTGGACGACGGGGAAGTTCTTCAGGTTAGGTGCTCTATTGCCTGGCGCCTGATGGACAGTAACTTTCTAGTCGGTCCTGTGCACTAAATATGACTTTGGTTTAGTATGCCAACCAATCCAAATCGGGTAAGGAAACCCCACCAAGGATTTAAAAAAGCGTTATTTTTTAGTTATTTTTTTATATATAAGTCGGGGTTTTTTCTTGGTAGAAAAAGTTTTGTATTGGAAAAGGTATATGAAAAGCCTGGGCTTCTGCATAATTTTCGTAAAAGCAAAGACACTTGAAATACACACTCGAATAATTCTCCTACGATTACAAAGGGGTGAGAGAGCCAAAAAAAATCATAACTTTTTTGGACGAAACGTTGCAATTAAGGCACTGTACAGAATTTCGTGGTGGGGGCTCATTCTTTACTAATAAAAATCCGGAGCATTTACATCTTCCACTTTGTACACCGCAGCCCTGCCAAAGGAACTGCAAAAGAAGCTCCTTTTGCAGGCTGAAACTTCAATGTTTTTTTTAAAAAAAGGGATTGGCAAAAGATACACTAGAACTCATGACCTAGCCAAATTTTCATGTTTTTATGGCCACTTTTTGCTTCTTCCATTGTTTTGACACATCTTTGAGAGAAAAATTACACATTGAGCATTTCACTTATTCAGGTTTGTCTTTCTTCCTTTCTTTTACCCCGGAATCCAGAGAAAAGAGCTCCATCGTCGTTTTTTTACATGAGGCACGGATAAATTTGCGAAAATTGTCGTAAGAAATTCGCGAATCTTCCTATTGGAGCGAATCTCCCTTTTTGAAGCAGAAACATAAATTAGGCCATGCTATGTGGGAATATCTCTGCCTGTTTGTGTGTACAGTACGTGTGTCTCTGGTGCTAAAAGGGACTTGACTAGGATCTTCTTCGTTGGCCAAAAAGGAGCACCGTGATGAGAGAGAGTGCGGAGGAGGAGGGGCACAAAAACAGGCAGCCAGATTGAAAAAGAAGAGAAAAGGGGACAATCAGCTCCCGTAACTTCATTTGACTAAACATATGCTGCACAGTATACTCATTTTTACAGTTGGGGCGAAATAAAAAGAAAACAACAACAACGACGTCACGACGTGGGTGCAGGAATCCTTGACTGCAGAAGTTTTTTTGCCCCTTTTTTCTCGTTTGGCACACTTGAATTCATTGGGGTCTCCATACAGATTCGGGGTCCCATAGAGAGAAAAGCCATGTCAAGTTAAAAGCTTCCAGCAGCTTTAAAGGGAGAAAAAAACACGCCTTTGAACTTTTTTCCGAAACGAAACGAGAATGACAAGGGAGCTAGAGAGAGAGAGAGAGCTGGTAGTATACAATAAAATTGGCATGCTCCCGTTATGCCTTATTGGGTTTAGGGACTATACACATCTTAACCCAACCCCCGCCCCCAAACCCAAAAAGAACTTAAAAAACTTCAAGTTCCCAATCGTAATCTGCTGCACGCTACACTGCACGCAAGCCGAATACCGAACACATGGAGGGGGGCCTTAGCTAACCCGTGCTGGAGTGCTGGAGTGTACCGTATACAGGTCCACGCTCTACATAAAACGTTCGTTTCTTCGCTCTCCGTATGTGCAGTACTCGCGGGCCTCTGTTGGAACGGTCCTTGCCCGCCTCATGGTAAAGGCGCGTGTAAAAGGTGGTACATTTTTTATTTATTTTTTTCCGAGAATTTCGCTGGAAAATTGGTTCGTTTTTCTTCGGTCGTCGCAAGTCTCGTAACCCCATGTGGCGAATAACACTGGACCTCTTACGCTCTACAAAGGCATTTTTCTTCTGGTGGCTGGGGGGCGGCGGGGGAGGGAGGGGGGGCATTGAGCCAGCAGAGTACACATCATGAAAAGGGTTGTTTTGGGTAACAAAGCACCACAGGTTCTTTTGCATAAATCGTGGGGGTTTGCTTTGGTTTGTTACTTACTACCTGTGAACTTTGGCCGGGAGCTTTTTATCAGTTAATGAATCTGACAACACTGCCAAAGAGGCTAATGTCAGTTCCATGCTCTCCGAAAACTTTTTTCCCTGGGCTTTCAGGGATTAGACGCTCTGTACGTGTCCAAAGATGTCCGGGTGAAATGAAAATAAAACCCAAGATTTTTGGTTTTATTTTCTATTTTTTTATGTATAGATATATATGTGTTTTACGGGAGAGACTGGAGGGAATGGAGAGGCACAAGGTGTTTTATTAGGTAGAAGGGCGAGGTCCCCCGAGAGATATGTGTGATAAAGGGCATACCATTTTCCACCGCATTTTCGGACGATGGTAAAGCAAATACTACACTCTTGGAGGTCCTCACGCGTTTTTCCAGGCTTCTTGCTTCAGTAATATATAGATTTGTTATATATATTCGGCTGTTAAAACTTCCCCAAACCAAGTTCGTAGCCCTCAAGTTTATATGGCTTTGGCATCGGAAATCGAAATCTGGATGATAAAACTGTCGGCTCTGAACCCAGAATAGGTGTCCATTGAAAGAGGGGATTTTTGCAGCAAGGCGGAGTTGTTTATGCCTTTTACGGAATTTCTGACGGTTCATGATACCACTATTTAGGTCTCTATTGAAGAGTTGAAACGTTTCAATACAGGGGGCTGGTTTTCCATCAACCATTTTGGCTTGTTGTCGGTCCCAGACCCAGAAATTATTTTTTCCGCCGAGTCATGCTTGGACTTTTCGTCTTGATCGGTTCTTCTCTGGGTCGTTTCGCCTTCCAAGTGGTGTGTAGTATATGCGCTCACGCCGGCCTCGCTTGTTTCCATACCCTGTGTCCCGTCCTGACGCTTCACAAAACGTTCGCCGACCACGGACTGGTTCTAAAGGGGCGTTTGGCGAACTGGAACGATCGTGTTGTTGCTGTCCCGCCAATGTCCAAGACAAGAGAGATAAAGAGAAGGAGTTTGAGAGAGGGGGCAGGTGTAAAAGTGACTTTTAGAGCAGCCAAAGAGAAATTTTTAGGGCGACAGGCTTTTGAGGGACAGACTGGTGGGACAGCCACCGTCTTCGTGTTTGGACAGCAGGGACATGCGCGAAAAGGTCTTGCCGCACGCTTTGCAGGAATAACGCTTGACGTCTGAATGCGTTTGGAGGTGAGCGCGTAAATTGGATCGGTCGGCGAACGAACGGCTGCAGTGTTGGCAAGAAAAGGGCTTTTCACCTGTATGGGTCCGGATGTGGCCTTGTAGGAGCCAGGGTCGTGAAAACGCCTTGCCGCACAAGGTGCATTTGCAGGGCAAGGTGTGCGTCCTGATGTGCATTTTCAGGGCGCCCAAGGAGACGTAGACTTTGTCGCAGTGCTTGCAACTGAACGACTTTTTGGCTTGACTCACGCAATGGAATTCTTGGTGCTTGGTCAGGCCGCAGTACGTCGAGTACGACTTGTTGCAGTCCGGGCATTGGTACCGCGCGGACGAAGGCGCGCCTTTGATGGTCGTCGTGCTCCCGCGACGCTTGACGCTGGCGAGGGTCGACACGACGCCCGGTGCATACGAAGAGGAGGAGGAGGTGGTGGACAAGTCTTCGACGTCGATATCGACTTCGATTTCGTCTTCTTCGCTGCAGCCGTGCTCGTGGTCGCTCATCCGACCCAACGGTGACGCCGCCGAAGAGGAGCGGCCGCTGCTATTGGCCCGTTCGGCGAAGGATTCGACGCCCGACGTGGAGGACGATGACGGAGTAGGCGAGAGCAGATGGTGAACAGGGACGACGGATAAGGCAGCGGTCGGGGAGGCCGCGATCCACTTTTTGCTCAGATTCAGCTCGCTACTGGCGGAGGAGCTGCTGAGTATCACGGGAGGCGACAAATGCGGGGGAGAGGAGGAACTGCAGGAATCGCGCGGAGCGAACGGGGAAAGCTGCTGTTCGTGGCGCGCTGGACTGCCCCGTGCGGGCGAGACGGGGTTCTGAAGGTTCTGGTGATGATGGGGGTGCTGGTGCAGGTTAGGACTGGGATGGTACTGCTCGTGGTACAGCATCGAGCTGCTGGGCGGAGGCGCGTAAACGTCGGCCGAAGAACGCGGCCAAGCGCGGTAAGGGAAGTTGAAGGGCAAGTAAGGCGCGTACGCGGCGGCGTAAGGCACCTGTGCGGCCGCCGCAGAGGCTACTGGAGACGAGGCGGAGCGGTTCGCCTGAGCCCAAGCGCCGTACAAGGCGGGATGGTGAGAAGGACTGTTGAGGCTCAAGGGTTCCAGAGGCCCGTTTTTGTTGCTGTGGGACTCGGGTATGGTGGAGGAGTTGGTCAAAGGAGCGGGGAACTCGGACGAAGATGATGATACCGGAGCTGGGTAACCGGAAATCAGGGCCACGCCCGGTGGAGGTGTCCATGATTTATGGACTAAATGGTGCTGATGGGCAGGTGGGGCTTGGTGATGCTGAGGATGGTGAGGATGAGATAGCAAAGCTGCTCGAAGACGTTCCTTCTCCCTTTCTGCGACTGCCGAGCGATCTTCGGGTTTCAAAGACAGATTCTCGGGTTCAGCATCAGATGTGTCCAGCAAAGGGCTCGGAACTATTTAGCAAAGGAAGAAAACCAAGCACACATGTTAGTTGAATAGGAAATAGGGTGTCATTGGCTTTTTAACGGTTATTTCTTTATAAAAAAATTAAAAAAAAACACTCGTTAAGTTTTGCCCACATTGAAAAGGGCGCAAGAAACAACAGAAAATTAACTCAAAATGTTTGATTTTTTTTTTTTTTTGGGGGGGGTGATTTAAAAAAAAAAACATTTGGGAAATTTGTCCACGTTAAAAGTTGCGCAAGGAAAAAAGAAAAAACAACTTAAAAAGTTGGAAATTTTTTTTAGTCGTTGGCTTTACCTGATTCTTTTGTATCCGTATCCTCGTTTACATAGATCAAAGGCCGCTTTTTAAGCGGGCAATGACTATAGTTTTGCGTTTTGACTAAAAAGGAACGCGGCATGGTGCTAATCGTGCTAATGTCGCGTGTTTTCAAAGTACCGCACATGAAATTGGTTTTCTGTGCGCAGTTATTTGAATCCAATGTCTTTGCACCAGGGAAAAATCCTGTAGGTTTCAACGCACTGAGCAGTAACGCACACTGTAATGAACTGTTTCCAAAATTCGTCTAAAAGGCCTCTTTATGGAGGGTTATTTTAATTATGTGTGTCCAACTTTATCAAAAAACACGCCACGACTTGGTTTTCACTTCACCTTCCTGTTGCGAAACACCAACACAAAATGACGAATTTGTTCGAAAACAGGTCTCGACGAACGTTTATGCTCTATGCTAAAATTCTTTGTTGTTAAGGCTTGGGGCGGTAGTGACCGTCCAGCAGGATACTCGAACTTCGACTGAAGCCAGGTCCGGACAAGTCCCTGCTCTTGTAGCTCCAGCGCTCTCGCAACTGCCGGGTCCTTCAGGAGGCAGGGGATGGGGACAAAAGGGACCGCTGGTGGCTATAGGTTTGCCGTGCGGGTTCCGTTACCAACACCACTAGCGCCAAGCTCTAGCGGGTACTCTGCCTCACTTTTACCACTATGTAGCCGTGCGGAGAAAGAGCGCGACGGAGCACATGGGCTGGTGTAGTACGTCCGCCGTCAGGTGTAAAACTCCCGGAGCACGTGCCCCTGCGCCAATGGACGCAGGAGGACGCGGTAAGCTCGGGTCCAATCCTGTCTCAGCGATTACTAAACTGCAAGCAGCCTGCACACCCAGGCAAGTTTCCGGTAAACCCCGGGGTCTGCTCTTTCCCCAAATTCTATAGAGAGCCCCGATAACCTTGTTCTCTTATCAATGCGCACACCCAATGCGTACGCAGCTGTCCAACGTATTCTTCTCGGTAAAAAGAACCTTAAAAACCTTCACCAGAGTCTGTTTCTGGGCCTGCAGATGCGTCAAAAGGTTCGCATTGTGCAGGAAGGTTCGAGTGCAAGTTCCGATGAAGTTTTCTTGAGCAATTTGTACCCCGTACCCGCAAGCAGGGATGATTCAGCCCGTTTTACGTCGGGGGACAAGTACAGTCATGCAGTCGTGGCTGCCGTGATCCCTGACTGCTTATCTTGCTACGTGCTACATATTTTTTTAATCAGGCAGGTGCAAGAAAGTACTGCCTAATCCCGGACACTATCCATCGCCCTCGAAGAAGGAAAATAAAGCAACGCATTTTCATAGGCTTAAAGCACGGTACAATGGAAGAGATTTGGATGGAATCGATCAAGGATTTGCACTTCATTGGGGCAGAATAGGGGCAGATGTTAGCAATCCCTTCTTCCTGGCGGGGTAAACAGAGGGGCAGCAAGGGGGGTATAATGGGTAACAATGACCGAGTTAACGGGGTAGTTCTCATTGACCCTGGTCCAGCCACAATTGGCTCTTCTGACTCCGCTGGGACGCGACCCAAAATGTCAAAATCCGATACCCGAGAAGCATAAAATCCGGCACAGGATGCGGGGCTTAAAAGCTGCTACTCATTTTCGGTCCAATAGCTGTTGGAATTGATAGGTGATTATCGGTAAACCATAAGGCCACCTAGCATCCTTTCAGACCTGACTTGACTTTGGGAATGGCGTTCATAAATCCACGGCATGTGTATGTCGGTCTTAAGCCCAGAAGTGGCCCGCCTGTCCAGCTAGCATCAGCCGGAGAAGGTCCCTACCTTACGGCGAGCGGGACAGCGAAACGTTCGCTAGGCATCTCGCGGGGGACAAATTGTGGCAGCAGAGACCGAGTTTGAAGCACGGGACGCGGCCCCAGCCTGGGTCCAGCTGCGGCGAACGTTTTCAGCCAAGGTGACAATGAAATGTTTGAAAAGACACGTGGGAGGCGTGAAGGTTTTATGAACGCCGTGGGGTCAAAGGTCATTAACAAGGATTCGTTCCCACTGCTCCGAGAAGGAAATCAAAGTTGAATGGATTTTGTTGACAGGCCAGGAATGGGGCCAGCGCTGTTGTCACCCGAAAGCCCACACACATTCACACAAGGTATATATACACGAACATAACTGTGGTACAAGTCCCCCGGCTCGGCCAGAAAGGAAGTTGCCAAGGCATCATACTATCATATATACGCTTTTATTTGGCCGTCCATTGCCGCTTTATTAGACTCGTTTTATACTCGCATGGCCATACAAATTCCCCGAAACGGTGTAGGTGAAACAGTAATTGAGTCTATTTTTAAGCCCTTGAATCGTCGCTGGCTGTTTTGCCCGCGAGGAAATGGACGCTGTTCCAGAAGACGTATGTGTCATTTTCCCTTTTCCCGCAGCAGGGCCCGGCGCCCGTCTTGTTGGCTGATTTGCACCTTTGCTAAGCTTTGCTCATAAGTAGGCTAGTTATGTGTCTGCTTGGTGGTTTAAGTCCATTGCAGCCGAGAAGTAGAAGCATACCGAGAGAGACGGGGAAAAAATAAACTTTTTTTTTTTTTTTTTTTGGGGAAAGACACAACACGTGATCCTCGTTCCGCAAAGACTGTAATACCATGGCAGGTCTGCATATGGAAAAGCCATTAAGTGGCCCAGTTGTGTAGCTTAGTAAGGAAGCCTCATCCTCAGAAACCATCAACATCCTTTTCGTATTTTTAGGGTACGAAATGAACCACAGAAGTCAGGCCGCATTCCTTATTGCTATTAGTCATGGGGCATATTGCCCCTGATGGGTGGTCGTGGGGGTATTCGGCGCGCTATAACTTTTTTTCTTTCTTTTCCCTTTGCTAGGCTAATTTCCGTTGACCCATTGGGTGCCAAGCGAGCTTTCATTGTTGCGGGAGCCCGGTAATCAAAAAGAGGAGCGAAAAACGTTCGGTATAGTTTTCAGTGTTGAGGAGGCCCATGGTTCCGGGACACCCGAAGGCGAGGTTTAGGGAATCGCGGAAAATCTTCTGCGTGCCAAGGTTCATTGTTGTTGAGACGAGGCCCTTTCTAACCCCGGTCCGCCTGAACCATGAATGGAAGGTTTTAATAGGCGCCTTGGTAAAGATCCTGAAGAGGGGGTGCAAGAAGCATCAGGTTTTATGTGCTCATGAATGAAACGGAAGTCCCCTGTTCTCCGGAGTGGTAGTGGATATCCCGTGTCAATAACGGTGACGGGAAAAAAACTCCTCTTTCTGTTCTTACTCCTGGGGACTTTCTATTTTTTACCAACATTTTTTGTACGGAAGAGCGAATGTGTATGTATGTTACTTGGGAAAACATCTGAGGCAGAATTTTTTTTAGCGAAACTGAGTTGGAGGAAGAAAAAACTGAGGATTTTTTTTTTTTTTTTTAATTTTTTTTTTTTAAGGGAAGGAGGGAGTGTGTGGAGTTGAGAAAGAAGAGCAGAAGAACCAGTTCCGAGTACCTTTTTTTATTGAATTTCGGTAAAGGGATGATGAATCGATCTTTGAATAGGGTTGATGGAACGTTGAAGTGCACCCTGCGTTTGGACGCCTTATCTTAAGTGCTTTTATGAGCTCCAGCTGCGCCACCGCTGCATGCAACTTCAACTTTGAAGCAGTAAGAAACTCGACAACACTGGAGCATCTTGTAGCCTACGAAGAATGAGAAGAAAAGGGATGGAATTTTGACGTGTCACTGTCTTGGTTCTACGCATGCCTGTTTTGTCTGTAGCCAAGTCTTGGAGTATTGCGGCTGCAATTTTTATTTTATTTTTAAATGGAAAAAGAGTCCTCGGAATGAATGGTAATCCGGGAACTCCACGCCGAAAAAAGCTGGTGTCTACCTCTACACACAGTATCAACCTGTTTGGCTGGCTCTGGTATGCGGGGGTAGAAAGTGGAGATGTTTAAAAAGCCATTTCCTTTGACGTTCCTCGGCTCTCCAAGTTCACGTTCCCGTGTGTGCTTTTCATTCCAGCGCACGAGCTATGGTGCGAGAGGCGAGCTGCACTTACCCCACCTGCCAGCCATGCGTCAATCCGTGTGTCCCAGGGACATGAGTCGCATCTCCAGCCAGCCCAAAAGCTTATGTTACGGGAACGATTTATGGCCGTTTGAGCCTTACCGCACACTATGTTGCACCTTTTAGCTCTACCTCTCGTCCTCGTTTGTGGGAAAGACAATTTCTTTAGCTCTTTAGGATATTTTCACGAGGTTTCATGGGTTTTCGCCAAATTGAAGTGCGGACAATACAGGGCAGTACTGGGTGAGCAATTAGGTGGCGGCAGAGTAAAAAAAAAATCATAGAAAATAATAAAAAAGTGGGGTTTGGTGGGGTGCGAACGCTGCTCAACCCCGTCAAGGAGTTTATTTTTGCATGTGTCGAGAGCGGACAACCAGGTTCTGAGGCACGTCGTGGCAGCAAGGGGCAGGCACGATTTTTCTGGCCCCCGAAAGACGAGAGATGTGGCTGGGCTTGTATGGTTCCCCGTGCGGAAAAGCTGTGACAGCTGCGAAGTAGTGAGAGACATGCATACTTGCCACTTCATCGCTCTAGAAATAGCCAAAAAGCATGGGTCATTGGGAAAGGATCTTTTACTTAACTTTGGGGGAGCGCAGCGAACTTTCCAACCTACAAATTTCACTGTTGTTTGTTTGCCCAACCCGCCCCCTTCTTTCATCCAAACGCCAACTCTCTCTCTTCGCAACGCGCTAAAACCCCCACCTTGGCGCGTACCGTTTTCTCCAGGAAACGGGAAGGTGACTTTTACTAAATTAGGTCGCTTTTTTTTCTTATGCCCTCCTCCAACACGTTAGTATTAGTAACGCAACATCAAGATCAACCTGATGGGCCTGGAACTTTGAAAGATTCGTGCTGGAAAGCGAATTGCCTGTAGGAGCATTAAGAATTTCATTCTTGGGGGTGGAGAAGATTTGCGCTGAAAAGGCGAGTGGACGATAGGAAAATAAAAAATTTCATTCTTGGGGGTGGGGCTGGGGGCGGAAAGAGGCCTCGCTAAGTTATTCTATGAGTTTTGTATAGGATAATTCGAAAATTTCATTCTTGGGGGTGGGGCTGGGGTGGAAAGACGCCTCACAAGGAGCGGGAAGGAATCTTTTGGGCGGGAAAGTGACTTTTTAGTATGTTAGGGCGCTTTTTTGTATCCCTCCGCCTCCAAACAATTAAAATTAACAGTTAATATTAAAATTATTAAAATATTAAAATTAAACAGTTAATATTAATCTACAACATCGCGATCAAGCTTACAGGCCTGATCTTTTGAAAGATTAGTGCTGGAAAAGCGAAGAATTAAGAATTTCATTCTTGGGGGTGGGGCTGGGGTGGAAAGACGCCTCGCTAAGTTATTCTAGGAGTTATAGGATAATTCGAAATTTCCAAACAGACGTTAGTATTAATCTACAACATCACGATCAAGCTTACAGGTCTGATCTTCGAAAGATTCGTGCTGGAAAAGCGAAGAATTAAGAATTTCATTCTTGGGGGTGGGGCTGGGGTGGAAAGACGCCTCACAAAGTATTCTATGAGTTTGGCATAGGATAATTTGAAAATTTCATTCTTGGGGGGTGGGGCTGGGATGGAAAGACGCCTCACAAAGTACTCGATGAATTTGGCATAGGATAATTCGAAAATTTCATTGTTTGGGGGCGGAATGGCGACTCACAAGGAGCGGGAATGGAGCTTTTGGGCGGGAAGGTGACTTTATAGTAAATTAGGGCGCTTTTTTGCATCATCCGGCTCAAACACACGTTAGTGTTAGTATACAACATGAAGATCAGCTGATAGGGCTGGCTGTTTGAAAGATTTGTTCGAAAAAGCGAGTTTGCTCTGAGCATTAAGACTTTTCATTGTTGGGGGATCGGGGTGGAAAGCGGAAATGGCTCTTTTTGAGGACATTGAAATGGGAAATGGGGAAATTTTTGGCGAGCTAAAGAAGGATACGGTTTGTTTAGCGCGCTAGCAAAACACGGGGCACTGGTTTTTAAAGCCCTCAAGTCCGGCTTGCTTATACTGAATTGACCTACCACCGCAAAACTTAAAAGAGAGACAGGTGCCTCCAGTTTCTCTGCAAGGTCTGGACAATTGTTCAACTTTTAGGTCGTTCTACCTGTCGCACAACCCGTTCAGGTACGGCGAGAGGAGTGGCTTAGCTTGGCGGATGAGGATGAAGAGTCCTAGCACTGAAAGCGAACGTTTTCCAAGCCGCTGAGGAAGGTGGTGGTACTCTATGGGCTTATAGACCTTCCCAGTCTTGAGCCGGTCCCAGCGCCATTGTTTCCGATTCAAAAGAACCTGGTTGCACTTGAATAGTGGACTTTGGGCTTGAATAAAAGCGAAGGAAGAACCGAGCGAGGCAGAGAAGGAGGAAGACACGGCAGGGATGCTTTTCCTTCCCTTTTTTTCTCCCACAATTTCCACCTGTGCGATGGGTTTAAAGGGCTTGGCTTTGGGGATTCTTCCACGAATATTTTTTATTTAATTTTTTTCAAAGGAAAAGGTACCTTTTCCCCCGCTTTCTTGAGAGTTATGACGGGGTGGAGGGAGGGAGGTCTCAGGTTGCCTGTATCCAGTCAAAAGGTCACATTTATACGCCGCAATTAGATAACTTTTTCGAATGCAATCTTCCCGGCCTTGCCAAAAGGGGTTGGTTCCAAATGTAAGCTGTTTGATAGCCAAATCTGTAATCTTTTTTTAAATTATTTTTCGTAGGGATTTTGTGGTGTACCCGTCCATTGTTTTTGCACAAACAGCCAAGGGAAGGCTAGTTTATGCCCGCCCACCCACATCAATTAGTCCCGAGCCTGCTCCCTGTAAATCACTTTGGTGGCTCATAAAAGCCAACGGCGAGACCGACTCTTTGTCTTGAACTGAAACTCAAGCCTTTCTTTAGCTGTGTATCGCTGAGCTTGAGCAGTCATTTCTGGGGGAAGATAAGAGGTATCAGCCGCCGCCAAATTCCGATCATGGCCTATTAAGAAAAAAAAGAAAAAAGCGGCTGTATGCTGAACGCATTCGGGACGTTTATGGTTGCCGACAGGCGTTATTAGGAATCTTTTAATTTTTTATATTTTTTTCCAATTTTAGTTTTTATTTTCATGTCCTTTGGGTTGATTTAGGCTTGGGGAAATCAGGATTTTTTTCTATTTTTTAACAGTGTTTGAGGTTGAGGTAAATCGGGATGTGATGCGGTAAAGGTCCAAGGTAAAGAACGAGTTTGCCGCGGAAAAGAGTTGGACATTGGGCACTCGGCGATAGGAATCACACACTACAAGCATATACACACAGGGCCACACGGAGCGCGCTACATCGCCCCGCAAAGGTACAGCACAAAAGGGATGGATCTTTGGGTGGTCACTTCTGCAAGGCTATGTACTTTCCCACGTGAGAGTTGACAACAACTGAGTTTACCGCGAGTATTTATGCACGAGTAAAAAGTCTTGTACTTAAAAACGGAGGTAAAAGGAACTTTTATCTGTACTCAATAGCCGCCTCGGGTCAACAGTAACGCGACGCGAAAGTAACAAAAATCATAACTCTTTGACAAACGTTTTCTAGTGGCTGTAAACAATCATGGCCGTGAGGTCAGCTTAAAGATTCGCATCAACTTTCGTTGTTGAGACTCGTTCAAACTTGCCCTTTCTTTCACTCTACTAGCTGAAAAAAAAGAAAAATTCATTGTTGGTCAGTGACACACTGATTTCCTTTCTTTCACTCTACTAACTGAAAAAGAAAAATGCATTGTTGGCCAGTGACACTGACGTCATTCTTTCACTCCACTAGCTGAAAAAAGGAAAAATTCATTGTTGGTCAGTGACATACTAGTGTCATTTTTGAGAAAAATTCAGTGTTGGCCAGGGACACACTGACGTCATTTCTTTCACTCCACTAGCTGAAAAAAGGAAAAATTCATTGTTGGTCAGGGACACACTAGTGTCATTTTTGAGAAAATTCACTGTTGGTCAGTGACACACTGATTTCCTTTCTTTCACTCTACTAGCTGAAAAAAAGAATGAATTCAGTGTTGCCCAGTGACACCGGAGTGTCATTTTTGAGAAAATTCATTGTTGGTCAGTGACACAATGATTTCCTTTCTTTCACTCCACTAGGGTGCGTTTTATTGTGAACTGATCCGTTCACCAGTTCTTCCGTTGAACGGCTCTCGTTGACAATAAAACGAACGTTTTGCAGGTCGCCGTTCAACTGGCTCAGTTGAGCTCTACTATGCACCTTGAGCACAGTAGAACGGAAGGCGGTTTTCGAACTGCGCGCCAAGCCATCTAGTTGAGTTGTTCACGCTAAAACGTCCGTTCAGCTGAACCCCGTCCACGCGAAAATGCCAGTTGAGGTAACTGGTCAACGCAGTTCTTCAGTTCCGTTCACAATAAAACGCACCCTAGCTGAAAGAAAAAGAAAAATTCATTGTTGGCCAGTGACACAGGAGTGTCATTTTTGAAAAAGGACACATTCATTGTTGGTCAATGACACACTGGGGTCATTTTTGACTCGGGGATACATTACGTACGTATGTAACTAGTTCCGGAGAACGTGTTGAACAAAGCCTTCCTGGTTTGGAGGCTAGTTTGATCTATTTTACGTTACCATGGAGCATACAGTGGCTTACTAGAGAGGCGAGATAATGCATCTATTGGTTCTACATGTAGATGATCGTTAAGTTCGTGGAAATGTGAAAACTCAACAAGCGCGAAAGGTTACTTTTGACCCGAGTCTCCTCTACTATTAGCAAAAATAAGAACTAATAAAATAAATAAAGGAAGGCTATTATTGCTTACATCCCAGGCGTGTCATACACGGATACCATAAATGCCATGCAGCAAGAGCGCCGAAAGTTTTGACGCTTCTTGGAGATCTCGGCTTTTATGGAGCCCATCAATTGTTGTGTTGCTGTTGCCTGCCGAGTCGAGCTTCCCCCGTTGCCAAAGGTGAGCGGTATAGACGGATTCTCTCTGATTCCGTTCCGCGTCAACGTAGTCGTGGAATGTATTATCGCCGTCCCCTGGGTTTGACAAAAGTGTCAATAAGTTACATCGTCGGCTGTGAGATTCCAGGAATGATGGAAAGTTTCGGTAAAAAGGGACAGCCAAGCGTTCTGCCAAGATCCGCGCGACCCAAAACGCCATACAAACATAGCATACATAGAAATCCCACGAAAAAGAACGTTTCTTCCCCCAAAGCACCTCCTGTGAGGTGTATTGGCTGTATCAAATGTGTAGATTCTGTAGAATCGTATTTTTATGCAACGACATTCTCATGTGAGGCGAGGTTTTCACCTGCGTTTATTATGAGTGCCCACAGTGACATAAAATGCACAAAATACATAAACCCCCCGACTGGTGCAGCTGCTCGCAGGGCTCTATGTTCAGCAACGAAAATCAGTGCTTGCCACCGAGCCCAGATTTGTTCGCGGAGCCCCCGCGTTTGGCTACGGACAGCTGCTTGGGTTTGGAGTTTCGCGGCTGACGAGGAAGCACCACTGCCAATATAAGCACGTTATGTGTGATTCCTATATATACGTATAAGGTTAGCATAATTGATTGGGCGCGCGCGTTCACTGTCACCCACGCTTGGTAGAACGTTCCCCCGACTCGTTTGGGGACGCCCGGACTGTCCTTTGTAAAACCGAAACTGCTTTGGCGGTTCTTACTGCCCGGCAGAGGCACAGGACAATTGTGTTTAACCTCGGCTTGTTGAATCAGGCCGAGTATTGATGTGATGGCAGGTGCTGCTGGTACTATACCTATATACCCGAAGTGCCCTATCGCCATGTGGTACACTGGGTCCACGCTATAGAAACCGTCCCCAGGTTCCGTTTGATTTCGAACAATGCTCCGGCGCGTCCTTCTCTATTCAGCGATCTGCCGATCAGCCCGGCCGTGATCCAGGCAGACTTGCAGATGGTTAGGAACAATTCGGACCGGCTTTTGTCCCAGAAGAACGATGTAAGAGTAAAAGTATCCCACTGACCCTTTTGGGCCTGTGTCCTTATCGAGGCAGTGGAAGTGGCTCCTTAGCTGCAGCAGCGGGGTTCAAGACCGGCACGAGACTCTTAAAGCTGGCTCTAAAGCGCCAGTTCATAAGAAGGTAAAGTGTGTAAAGTGTACAGCGTT